>PVHP010008780.1:0-52266 GCA_004024765.1 Zapus hudsonius
GAAAAAAAAAAAAGAAAGAAAAACAATTCCCATCCAACTGGTGGAGTGGTTATTTTAAGAACAAGATCTATTCAGTCCCATGCAGGCTCACCCTTTCAGTGACTGAATTCCACCTCTCTTTTCCAGCCCAGTTGGTTCTTGACTTGAGAAATGGCACCTGTTACATGGGGACAAATGCTTCCATGGGTGTGTACACTGGGGTCCTGATTCCCTGCCCGTGTTTCAGGCATGCAAGGCTGCTCTGACAACGCTGAGATTTGCTCCATTCAGGAGCTCACCTAACATCAGGCACAGCAGCTGGCCTGAATCCAGAGAGCTAAACTGCTAGTATGGAGCCCAGAGCTATACCATGACATGACAGGTCCCCTTCCTTCCACCACACATCTCCCAGCATGGTCCACAGGAGGACAGAAAACACCCCACTCATACTATGTCCTCTCAGAAATTTGAAAGATTTTGGATAGAATCCAGAAGCCAGCTTGGAGTCCCTCTTCCTCCTCCTCCTCCTCTTCCTCTTCCTCCTCCTCCTTTTTTCCCCCAGTGCTGCAAGGAAATTTCACAAAGCAAGCTGGATGCATGTGGAATTTTAGAGCAAAGTATCTGCAGACCTTGCACCTCGGCCTGGGGTTAATTTTTGCTGCCTATGTGGAGTTTGCAGATGAGAGAAAAGAACTGCTCCCAGTAATTTTGTTTGTTTTTGAATAAAATGTCCATCCATTGCAAATTGCCCCCAAAGCATCACGAGAGGGAAAAATAGCTCTCTCCACACTTCTGTCCTTGGCAAGAAATGCAACAGTTCAAAATTAATTTTGCAAATAATTACAGCTCATAAAGGTAGTCTCCACATACTGAGAAGCATAACCTCCTACAGACATTGAAGGAAACTCCTAAGTATGCAAAAGGACGGCCCTTAGTACTTTCCCCTGATCTAGCAGGCTATTAGGGCCTGGGACATCCTTGGATCTGACTAATTCCACAGGGGACAGGAGGCAGGTCCTCAGCTCCACAGTGGAGAACTGTGAGATTAAGGATGCAGGACAATGCTCAGCCCTGACTCTGGGGCAAGCATAAAGAGGTAACAAGCTGGGCCTCAGTTTTCCCATCTGTAAAATGAAAGATATATAAGAACTGACCTCTTGAGATTCCAAACAGCCTCAACCTGCAACTCACAGTCAGACCTCTTTCTGCCTCCTGCCCCTCCCACTTGCTAAGTTGGAAGGCTGGCATGTGCCTACTTATTCTGCAGCAAGGATGATCTGTGTAGATATGGAGGACAAGTGAAGTGGGGAGAATATATCACAGACTTAGGAAAGCTCTTATCATGACTCCCAGCAGCCACCCATGAAAGCTCTAGGCTGTTCTCAGAGAGGATCCCTGGGATAGAATCACTCCTTTTCTACTCTGTGTGTGTGTGTGTGTGTGTGTGTGTGTGTGTGCCTCTGTGTCTCTGTGTGCAGGAGTGTGTGCACATGTATACTGTGTGCACATGTGTGCTGTGTGCTGTGTGAACATGTATGCTGTGTGCATGTGTGTGCTGTGTGCACATGAGTGCTGTGTGCACATGTATGCTGTGTTTGTTGTGTGCAAGTGTGTGCAATGTGCAGAGGCATACGGAAGCCAGAGATAAATGTCAGGATTCTCCCCAATTATTCACCAACTTAATTTTTGACACAAGGTCTCTCACTAAACCTAAAACTCACACATTTGTCTAGACTAGTTGTTGTATAGTAATTTTTCTTGGAATTTTTAACATTTCATCTGAGAGGGAAGCAGGATAGGAAGATCCAAACTGAAACCTAGTTCCAGTGTTCAATAAGGCTCAGGAAGAAAGCAGGGCTCAATATAAAGACCTCACAAGTCTTGGGAAGTTCTAGACATGACATTCACAAGGTCCCTCCTCAGGGTTACATAAGGAGTAAGAATTCTTCAGAGAACAGACTCATCCATGCTCCTGAAAATTACCCCAATAAACACTGCCTCACTAAGCTAGTTAGGATGGGATTGTTTCTCTGGTCTACAGTCAGTGCTCTAGCTGGAGTAAAAAGACATTTGTTCATGTCTCCTAGGAAAAGGAAAGATGACATTCTGGCTAGCCAGTAAACCTGGAGTATGCCATCTCTGTCTTCCCAGCACGGGATCATGGGCCACCAGGTTTGATGTTGTCATAAGTGCTGGGATCCAAACTCAGAGCTTTAGATTTTTGCAGTGTTATGGTTTGATCCAGGTGTCCTCCACAAACAAATGAATGTGTTCTGGGTAATCAATCCTCAGCTGATGGCAGTTTGGATTTTACAACCTCCATGGAGCTGTGTTTTTGGGGGCGGGCTTATGTGGTTATAAGCCAGCTCCCCCTTGCCAGTGTTTGGCACACCTTCCTGCCGCTGTTTGCAGTGCTGTGGCAGAGGTGATGTCCAGCCCTCTGCTCATGCCATCGTTTTCCCTGCCAGGATGGAGTCTCCCCTCAAGTCCATAAGCCTAATAAACCCATTCCTCCACAAGTCGCCTTTGTTTGGGTTCTTTCTGCGCAGCAACTGGAAAGCTGACTGCAAAAGGCAACAAGTACTTTAGCCCCTGAGCCATGTTTCCACCCTGCTGGATCATGCTTCACCCCAAGGAAAATATTTACTAAAATGTGAATCATGTCTGCTCCGACTGCCTCTGTGAGCACATGAGCAACTCCACAACAGTCATAAAATCTACAGGAAGTTACTGCCATGAGAGGTCCCCAGACCTTCAGAACCCTCTAGCCCTACATAACAGTTTCTCTTCTGTGACATCACCTTCAATTTGGTGCCACCAATGGTGGGGACCTCACTACTTTCCCAGGCATCCCACCCAACAGTTACATAACTAAAATTACTAGCAAGTCTTCCTCTGGGGGCCCAGAAATATTCCTTTTTGAAGTTTCTGAGCATGGTCCTAACTTTGCCCTGGGCAACTTCACAGAATTTCAGTCCTGCCAGTCTCTCCGTCCTGCCTCACAGCTACCATAAGCCTCCTCTGTGTCCTTTGTTCTCATTGTTAATCTGTTTCCCTTCTCTCCTTCATAATTCTCTCATTCATCCTTATAAAGGAACCAAAAGTTGGTTTGTATGTGATAAGCATGTGGTGGTGTGTCACCACTTTGCATACTGAAGAAGATCCTTAAGAGAAACAATCTTAAGGAAAATGTAGCACTGATGTAATTAGAAACAATTATACCATTTTTAACCAATAAATAAGGTTTTTTCAAAGCCATTACCTCCGTGGGCATGGTGGCACACACCTTTAACCAGTATTTAAGAAGCAGAGGTAGGTGGATCACTGTGAGTTCAAGGCTGGCCTGAGACTACAGGTCAGCCTGAGCTAGAGTGAGACCCTATCTCAAAAAAAAAAAAAACAAAAAAACAAACAAACAAACAAAAAAACATAGTTACCTCATGCAATCTTCACCTATGACTGAAGACATAGAAGTTATTAATATCAGGGGCCAGGGAGATGGGCCAATGAGCAAAGTGCTTGCTGGGGAAGCAGCATGAAAACCTGAATTTAGATCTCTAGAAAGCCAGATTCCATAGCACACATCTGTCATCCTGTTGTTCTTATAACAAGCATGAAAACAGAGACAGGAGGCCCACTGGAATCTCATGAGCCAGCGAGCCTGGAACACATCACAGAAGAAAGACGCCCTCTCTGAAACAGGTGGAGAATGTGGAGCAATACCCAAGGTTGTCCTCTGACCTCCACACACATGTACATGCCACTTTCTCATGTTCAATATACACATACATACATACATACATACATACATACATACATACATACATACATATGCGTGCATACAGATACACAAAAGCTTTGTAAATGTGTTAGAATTACTAGTTAAATGAAGATGAAACTGAGACTAGGGACTGGGTAGCTCGTTTATGGAGAACTGGCTCATAAATGTTGGACCTTGTTCAAATCCCTTGATGCTTCTGAAATGTTCCTGCATTTTCCTGGATACTTTGCTTGGCCCAGTCCTAATTTCCCATCATCACAAACTTTGATTTCACTACATGAAGTGAGCATGAGCCCTAGTACCTGAGTTCTTCAGATTCCAAAAGCTGTCCTGAAGCATCTCACCTGGACTTCCCACCCATCACTGCTGGAATCACCTGGTTCTTTTACATTTCCCACTTAGCAATAATTCATTTCCATCCAGCACATCTCCACCTTTAGCTTCTTGCTGCTCCAACTCGTCTCTGTCATCACCACTAGCCTTCCTTCCCTCAGTGTGGGGAGGAAGACAATTCATTTATCTTCCCATCGCATTTTACTCCTGGCTTCAATAGTCTTATTCAGCAATTTCTTCCAAATAGGACATTACAAATATTCAATTTTCATTGCCACGTGGACTAGCCAAGTATGATTATGTGAATAAAGACATATGGGGGCAAAAAATCTACGATTATATTAAGCTTCCAGGAAAAACAATGGACAGCTGAGACCCCCCCCCCGCCCCCCCTCCCGCATGGCAGGTGCTGACAGGGTCAGGGTGCTGCCCTTCAAGAAGACTTCTTGGGAGGTTGAAGGCAGGTAGCTTCTCCCTCTCCAAATGCTTCCTGGTGTAAAAAAGCTGTTGCTTCCAGAAACTAAAACAACATGCCATGTGAGATGATAATTTCCACTTGGTTTGGCTCAGCTTTTTTGAGGAGCTCTGAAAACAGGGTACCACATTCCGTCTGCCCCTACTGTGCCTCATAGGCACAAAACTCCATCTCACGGACTTCATTTCCTTCATCTTTAAATACAGATGTTTATATCTTCTAGGAATATTTGCCAGGGGACAGAGTATCATCTCTAAACAGCTGAGTACACAGAAGGTCCTCAGGAATACTATTGAAGAGTTAGAAATCTCACAGGTATATTGTAACTGACAACCTAGAAACGGCTTAGAAACATCCGAATGTAGGGGCCCAGGACTGAAAAGCCTAAGCAGCCTCTTTCCGTACTTGAGTACCGTATTTCAGCACCAGGTCATTCAAAAGCTAGGACAGGAAAGGGACTTCCGAAACGTTAAACCCAGCACTTTGCATCCCATCTGTGCCACTGAACTGTCTTTAACCCTCCCTGTCCATGTCTGCCTCCCATATTCATGTTATAGGATGTGTGCTGCAAACTGTCTACCAAAGAAACCCTTTGACTCTCGAGTCCCTATTACCTTCTGAGACCAGTTGGTAACAGAGAGACAAAAGCCAGCTAGGGTCTGGTTCTCTCCCTCTCCCTTCTTCCAATAAGATTTTCAGAATAGCTATGTTTTGTAAAGTTAAAACTTTCAACAGTATGGTGCCCCTTCCTCCATGACCCCATCCCTTCCAGAAGCCCTGAACTTTGCTCTGACAAACCCCTCTCCATCTTTAGTCAAGAATGTTAATAACTTCCTGCCGTTACTGGTTTGCTCATGTCCTCACCGTTTCCTGCTTGCCTTTGCTTTGCTCCCAGGACTTTGTAACTAATTCCTTGCAATCAATTTCTTCTGCTGAAATACCTGCCATGAGTTTCCCAAGTATTCTTTACAGTCACACAATCCAGACCCAGGAAGATTGTTTTTCTACATGCAGTAGTAATTTTATAAAAATAAGACTAGCTTTGGAGTAAAAGCTAGTCATTAAATAATGACAATCAAATGCTTCTTGATTTCTTCACTTACTCATCCATCATTCAAAAAAGTGTGTTATTTAATCTCCATTATTTTGTATTTTCTGTAGCTTCTTTTGCTGTTGATTGCTAGCTTTAATCCACTGTGGTCAGCTAGAACACAATTGAAGTTCTTTCAATTTTCCTATATTTATTGTGACTTACTTTGTGTCACAATATGTGATCTATTTTAGAGACAGTTCCACAGGCTGCTGAGAAGTATGTGTATTCTTCAGTGTCTGGGTAGAGTGTTCTGTAAATATCTGTTAGGTTCATTTGTTCTATAATGCCATTTAACTCCATTGTTTCTCTGTTCATTTTGTCTGGGTGACATGTCTGTTCATAAGAGTTGGAAATTGAAGTCGTCCACTGCTACTGTGTCAGAATTAGCCAGTGACTTAATATCTAATAGCATTTGTTTTATGAAATTGGCTGTACCAAAAACTTCTGGATCATAGAAGTTGGTCTTCGACCCTCAGCTATCATCTGATCCAAATTGGTTTTTGTTTTCCTAATGAGGAAGCAAAAACTCTGAGAGTCTGAAGGACTTATCCAGTGTTATTCCAAGCCATACTTTTCTAGTGAGTCTGGTTCTGAGAATCTGTATCTTTGTAGGAGAGACATATATTTTTATATTACTTGAAGTGGGTTGGCCAACATTTACCTACATATTTCTTGAAGGGGATAATATAATCCTGCATCGTTGCATCGCAGATTAGTGTCAAATTCTACTAGGTCAAATATAAATAATAAGCAATGTTGTGCCAGAGCTCTGCTGGACTGCTCAATTCATGTCAATGAATCCTTATATAAACACAGATGTAGACATAGAGATTTACATAGAAAAAGACTTAGCTAGAGAGAAAGGAGCAAGTACAGCTGGAATGTTTTCCTAAGCCATTACTAAGTTGTAAAAGAAGCAAAAACTTCATGCCTTTCTACTCATCATGCATAAATCCTCACCAGGGAGGCCAGCAGCATCACTGTAAATTTATCTTAGTGATTTGAAATGTACCAAGGTCTCATTCTCCATGACCTAAGCAAAAACTTTAAGGATAGAGTGGACTTGATTACAGGCAGGGTTAGTAGGAAGAATGTGTGATTCCAAAAGGCACCTGAGCCCAAGGAAGAAAGAACTCTTTACCAGAAAGCTCTAATTACAAAGGCTGCAGAGGACCACTGGCTGTGGTCATGTTTCTTCCCAAAGCACATGGTAAGAGACTGAAGCCATGGTCTGGGGTCAGGAGCTAAATTGTAATAAGTAAACAGGGACAAAGAGTCATAATGAGGTTCTTCCAAATGGAAATGCAAATAAAACCAGAGAAAGAAGAGACTGGTTTGAGAAATCAAACAGAACCCAATTGTTGTGGTCAGCTTTCTAGTTGCTGCACAGAAAGAACCCAAACAAAAGTGGCTTGTGGAGGAATGGGTTTATTTGGCTTAAGAACTCGAGGGGAGACTCCATCCTGGCAGGGAAAATGATGGCCTGAGCAAAGGGGTGGACATCACCTCTGCCACAGCACTGGAAACAGCAGCAGGAAGGTGTTCCAAACACTGGCAAGGGGAAGCTGGCTTATAATCCCCATAAGCCCACCCCCAACAACACAACTCTATGGAGGTTGTAATTCCCTAATTGCCATCAGCTGAGGATTGATTACCTAGAACACATTCATTTGTGGGGAACACCTGGATCAAACCATGAAACCAAGTGACATAGTTGAAGATTAAAATTAAAGCTAAAATAAAGCAAGAGAAGACAAGCAGAAGAAAGGTCCAAATATGGTGGCAGGAAGCTCATGCAATCAGCATAATGACAGTCAAGCATGCTTTCCATCTACACCAGAATTCTTGGTTCATTTTTTTTTCCTTCATGATGAGGCCAAGGTTCCACTCTGTAGTTAGATCCACACCTCTAAGTCCATCCTTGAGGAGGCATGGATACAGAAAACAACCCCACCAATGCCAAGTGACATCACTGTTATAGTCTGTTTTCTCATTGCTACATGGAAAAGAAACCAATGAAAGCAGCTTGTGGAGGAATGGGTTGATTTTGGCTTATGAACTCAAGGGTAAGCCCCATCATAACAGGGAAAATGATGGCATGAGCAGAGAGGGTAGACATCACCTCCACCATAACACTGTAAATAGTGGCAGGAAGGTGTGCCAAACACTGGCAAGGGGAAGCCAGCTATAACCCCCATAAGCCTGCCCCCAAAAACACAGCTCCAACAAAGTTCCAATTCCAAAACTGCCATCAGTTGAGGATCAAGCATTTAGAACACATACGTTTGTGGGGGACACCTGGATGAAATCATCACAGTCCCAATGATGAAGCAGCCTCAAGGAGACATAGTGAGCTTAGCTTGTCACGCTCCCAGAAGTCTTATAATCTTCTCTTGTTTCTCTCACCCTCTCTCTTCTACTCATCATTCAGGATTGTATTTCTGCCAATGAGGTTCATATGTGTTGGATTTAATTTCAAATTCTTCAATACTGGGTTTATCAGACCAACTTTGAGTATTAAAAATCAGCTGAGATTAGAGAGATTTGCAAGAATTATAGGCAACTGTGGGTCTCATTTGGGCAACATAAACACCAAGATGTCTAATCAGGTCTAAGGCACCCACAGTTGATGTATGCGAGGTCTTGTTGTCTATTGACCTAGTGGTAAGTTTCAATATCTATCTTGTGTAGTGTAGGAACATGTAGAATAAAGCATGTTGCCACTATCCTCCCCAAGTGTAAAATCACATGTAAAATACATGTGATATAAGATGTGAACCAACCAAGTCTTTTCCAGGGAAAGGGCCAGAGGTCAGAGTTATAGGAAAGAACAGAGAGCAGCATGAATCAGAAAAAATCAGGTAGGATTCACATCCCAGTGGATCTGAGAATCACTGAAAGACCACCAATAAGTCTTTAGGCTCCAAGCTCTTAGGTAAGCTCTTTGGCCATCTGGACCTGTGCCCACTGCTATAGAAATGAGACAAGAACAGTACCTTTCTCCTAGGATTATTTTAAGGATTAAACAACATGGTTTCAAAAAGATTCCAGTTGACTTCCTTCCCACTAACCTCTATTGAAATGCATTATACATACCTTGTGAGTAAATGTTTAATTACTAATTAAATTCAAAAACCTATTCAGTCTAAGAAATAGAAGAGCTCTTTTGGCTTCAAGATTAAGGAGGATTATTTAGAGAGAAAATGCAAAATGAGTTCAGAAATGCTGGGGAAATTTAGTAGGCAAAGTAGGGAAAGAACATAATTCCAAGCACAGGGCAGGCACCCCAAGGATCTATGCCCCTGTGTGCATACCCTGGCTAATGAGCTCAGACCTATGTCTACTGTTCCTGTACACTATTTATCCACCTTAACTTTCACATTCAGTGATCAAACACTTTTTATTGGGTCATACATTTATGATGGAATTAAACCTATAACCACAAATTAGATAGGTGTGTTCTCTACTAAACTTCCTATCAGCTAGTACTGTTTCTTTAAAAGCCAAATGGATCATTCTTTTTCAATAACTCCATGGTGTGGTGCACATATAATGTACTTCATACAATAGTGTTGGTTAGTTAATTGATTTTTCTCTTAAACAACCTGCTATCTTCTGGCCTCTGATTCATTCATATTCCCAAAGAACTACTTATATTGAGACAAGGTCTCACTTTGTAGTCTGAGCTAGCCCTGAACTCACAGCAATGCTCCTGCCTCAGCCTCTCAATTGCTATTATTACAAGCCAGAGCCACCATGCCTAGCTATCTCTAAATAGACCGTATGTTGCTAGACACATGAATATTTTGAGTGAGGGCTTAAAAAATGTTTGTTTTTAAATTACTATACACAGATCATTCAAACTGATAATAGCCTCTTTGTGTCTCATTAACTGAATGAAATTTTAACAAAATATTGCTTTTACTCACTCATGATGACTCAATGAATATATTTTCAAATAAGCCATACTGCTTTTGAAAGAGCTGACTTTATTCTGGCGCACTGAGTGTGGTCCTTTGCACACATTCTTCATGAATGGTTTACTGCAGGTGTGACACGGGTTTCACTTGCCTCTGAACGGATGGAGATTCTTGCTGTTTTTTTCTTGGTTTGTCTTGCCACTTATAGAGCTTGTTGTTTTAGGAGAAGCTTCCATTAGAATTCAGATCAGGTTCTCCTGTGTGTTCACTTGCACATCCTCCCTGCACCTTAGGAAAGGACAGGAGGCTGCTACTCAGAGTTCCTTGCTCTAAGGAAGCTCCTTATGCAAGCCCTTGCCCAATGGCACTACTTTCTACAAAATAGTAATAGTAATTTTGGAAATTTTGCACCAGCACACATGAGCCAATGCTCCAGCTCACAGTGCCGACCCCACTGCACAGCCCATGCTCCAACTCAGTCCCTCCTCTAGAACCTACAAGGCTCAGGTTTGCAATCTCTTCCTACCCACTCAACCAAGCACCTGGAATGATGGAGATAGGAGACCCCTAAGGAAGATTGATTGACCTGAAGAAACTAAGCTCTAACTACTACTTTAGTCCTTGGGAGATCCTCACTTCCTTTTATGAAGGTCCAGAGAAGCCTTAGGACTCAGGACTAGTTGGGCACAATGTCAGTATAGCATCCCATATGACTGTAATTCACAAAGCCAACAATTCTGGGAGCTAGAAATATTAGTGGTTTAAGGAGTGTAAAACAACACAGGAAACATGTTTTCTATCTGCTCTTTCCTGTGCTCACTTTGAACATATATTATAATGCAGAGTCTAATAGCTGCCAGCTTCCTTTAGCATAGCCTATAATCCTATTAAAAAGGATTATTCCATTGTCCCAGACTATCAGATCTTGGTAAGAACTCATTTGGGTCAATCTTTAAGGAAATTTATATACACATAAAAAAAAACTGGTTAAATAAGCCATTTGTGGTGTTTCTCTAAGAAAGTTGAGCCTGGGGGCTTGACTGTGTATAGCCCTGTCTCTTTTCATTTTCCTTGAAGCTTCATGCAAATTCTGCTCAGTGGCCCCTTTTGTTCCTCAGCTCTAGTGCAAATGTGAGACACTGGAGCAGTAGCCAGAGCCTTGTAATTTCATCGCAAGTACTGGAATGTTAAATCCACTTCAATCACTCCGCTTGCTATGAGCCTCGTTCTGAATCCAGCCAGGGCCAAAGAGGAGAGCAGAGCACAGGTGTGGACTCCCAAGGGACACCAAGAGGGCTCTCCTGATGCGGTTTTTGAATAGATGAGGGCCCAGACTGACCCGTTCCTAGGTTTCCATTTAGAATAGCAGGCCTGAACTCACTATCCCTAAATATTGATTCTTCTGTGAATAATCAAACATCATTGTCAATCATCCTTGTCCAAACTAAGGCTCAGGAAGCAATGTTTACTCCTCCTTCACCACACACACCATGCCTCATGGGTCTATTTCATATCAGTTCAGGATTGCCAACTTCTTTCGATTTCATTTATAGTCACAGGCTGCTGATGTGGTGCCTACACGTGCCCACTTTGTAGGGTTTATAGCTTGTGTGAGCCGCCTTAAGAAGCCTTTGAACATGGACTAGACCTTGGGACTTCTAACCAAGAGTATATGGCGCAGAAGATGGGATGTCACTTTTAACAGGGCTGTTATACAGAACACTCCAAATTATAACGGCTTCTTTGTATCTATTTAAATGAATGAAAATTTAACCACATGGTGCTTTTATTCACTCATGATGATTCAATGAATCTATTTTCACATCAGCCGTACTGCCTTTGTAGGACTGACTTTGGTATTCCAGTGTACTGAGTGTGGTCCTTTATCAGAACACAAAATGGTAAGCCTTCTGCCTCTCTTCAGTTCTGCCTCGGGTTATGTTCCAGGGAGAAAGCTACAGTTCAAAATCCAAAACCAGCCAGCAAGGGACTGAGACTTCTGTCCAACATCTCCCAAGAATTTGAAACCTACCCACAATCACTGATAACCTTGGAAATCATCTACCACAGTTAAAGCTCTGGAGAATAGTATCCCTGGTCATCCCCTTCACTGGAATTTGTGAGAAACTCAGAGGCAGTGGACCTAACTAACCAAGCCATTCCTATATTGGAGCCTATGAGATTCTGAACTGAACAGGAGCTGCTAACTGGGGAGTAACTTTCATGCAGCTTTGATCAGTTAATTTCTCATTGCTGTGAATGAACAGAAGTCAATTAGGAAAGAAAAAAAAATTTAGTCTGGCTTACAGCCCTAGAAGGTAGAGTCCATCATGGCATGAAAGTCATGACAGGCACAGACATGAGTTAGTTACATCATCACACTGGCAGGGAGAAGGCAGAGAGAGAGCAAGAATAGGAAAAGAGGCTGGACTATAAAACTCAAGACCCACCCCCAGGGATACATTTCCTCCAGTAAGGCTCCACCTCCTAAAGGTACTATAACTTTCCAAAACAGTGTCACTTTTCTAGGGATCACACGCTCAAACTCATGAATCTATGGGTAGTGTTTTATAGTCAAACTATCACACAGATGGGGGATTTTTATATTCAAAACACTGCACAGATAAATTAGTTACTTTTCTCACTGCTGTGACAAAGTATCTGACAAAAGTAACCCAAGAAAGGAAAGGTTTATTTTGGCTCACAGTTCAAAGGCACAGCCTACTGAGGAGGGAAGTCATGGTGGCAAGAATGTGAGGTTGCTGCTCACATTATATCTACAGTCAAGAAGCAGAGTGAATTAATACTCATGCTCTATTCATTCCTCTTTGGACTCTGTCCAGGACTCTAGGCCATGGAATGGGGTCATCCAGTTACAACAGGTCCTCCACACTTCAGTGAACCTCTCCTAGAAACTCCTTCATGTGCATCCCCAGACCTTTGTCCCCTAGGTGATTCTAGTGCCTGTGAAGTTGAAGATAACTTCTAAGCATCTCAGTAGCCATGGTGCATTCATGTGACATCTCATCCTGTCCTCTGGGCCAGCACCCCAGTCACAGCCAAATCAGTGAGCTCCAGGTTCAGGGGGACACTCTCTCTTTCCTGGTTCCTGATGCGGTGATCACAGAAACGTGGTCCATGGGTACCTGAGAGGTTGTAGAGGACAGGGCACACACTGCCCACCTGTGTTAAACATGCACCATGAGAATTAAAGCCCTGTATTAAGTTATCACCCATTCGTGACCACAGCCCAACCTATTGTACTATGATTAATCCAAACTCAAATTTCAAACATAAGGAAACAAAAGCAAAGAGAAAGAATTGGTCAAGATTTTCTAGCAGGGTATCTAGTTGCAAGCACTCTTCAGCACCCTAGCTTCTACTCTTGTTATATGTATAAGGACCAATGTGATCCCTGTAGTGAGAGAGTGACAATGGAGCACTCTCTTTCCCCAGCAATTTTCCCCTTACAAAGTGGCACATGCATCTGGAGTTCATTTGCAGTCACTTGAAGCCCTGGTGCACCCAATCTCTCTGTCTGTCTCTCTTCTCTCTATCTCATAAATTAATTGATTAATTAATTTTAAAAATATATAAATAAAATTCATTTAGATACTCCTGTTTAACCACCCCTCTGGGCATGTGAGCAGTCTCTTGCTGTCACTTTGTAAATCTAATTAATAGCCGAGGCTACCTTTCAATGAGTCTTTTCTCATTATGACTCTTAGCTCCTTCCCAGACCCTCTGCTAGAGAAACCATGGGTATCTTCAAGGTAGGACAGAGGATCTATAAGTTGTGACATCTGAAGTTAAAAATACACTGAGTACTTTACAATAAGAAATGAGTAATCTCCAATGAACTTCCAAGTGTTTAGGCCTTCCAGAAATGTTGGCTTTATTCTTAAGACATGAAGTGGGCCAAAGGGACATGTAGACACTTGACCCAACTTCTTCCAAGCAAGTCAACCCATTGTTATTTTTTAAAGTGTTAAAAAAGAAGCCTTAGTAGGTGTATGTGGGCTTCCAGTAGGATGACCACATGTCCCAGAATGTCCAGAACAATTCTGGTCACACCAATATCCCTAGAAGAATTCTTCACTTTCAAATGTGTCCCAACTCAGAAAATACATTATTCACTCTACTTTTGAGACTCCAATCTTCATTTCCCAATTCACTCCTCATCAGCCACTGACCACTGAATGGTAAAAAGAAGAAGTAGAGAGTGATAGAGTTAACTTCAAGCAGTGGCTAAGCCCTGGGGATCTTGGGTTCTGATATGCCTTCTAATACCATATGGCTGAGTGATTCTGGACAAATTGTTTTCCTTCCTTAGACTTCTGGATTCTATAGGTTATATAAAATAATGGAGTTGTAGTAAAAGGCCTTCTGGTGTCTGTCTAGTCTTTGATGCCATAACCTGTATATTAGAGAGATTTCCAAGAATGGAGGAGCCACAGGGGCGCCAAAATTGAGTTCAGATGGAATCAGTCACATTGCCAGTAAATACATTTATTTTTCCTTTAAATTCATTTAGAGAGCTGGAGAGATGGACCAGCAGTTAAGAAACTTGCCTGAAAAGCCTAATGACCCAGGTTTGATTCCTCAGTCCCCACATAAAGCCAGATGTACAAAGTGATACATGCATCTGGAGTTCATTTGCAGTGGCTAGAAGCCCTGGTGCACCCAATCTCTCTATCTGTCTCTCTTCTCTCTCTCTATCTCATAAATAAATTAATTAATTAATTATAAAAATATATAAGTAAAATTCATTTAGATACTCTTATGATTAACAAAATGCAAAATAATTCAAAGCTCTGCAAGATCCAGAGTAGCTGTGTGTTGTTAGGAATGGTCTTCATTAACAAGATGAGAAGCATCACTACTTCTAGACTGGAGAGGGAACAGAAGGTAAAACAGATCATCATCTCAAAAAGACATTCAGAGTTGAACAGGCTGAGACCTCCTGGGCTATAGAAAGCAATAAATAAAAGTGGGCAAATTTTGTGTCATTTGTATATTTTCCTTGGGTGGAGGAATGTACCATTCTCACTATCCACTCAAATGAGTCTGTACAGGTAAGAGCTAAAACCAAGGACATCGGTGGCTTTTAGGGGCTCTTTTATGCCAGTCTTCCCCCTCGAAGTCATGCTGACATTTGTTACTGTTTATTGTGTTCCTACAATACAACTAAGATTATGCTAAAAGCTTTTCATAGAAATATTCCCCAATAGAGATGAGATGAGAAAATGTTGCCTCAAAGGAATTAAGGCATATACCATAAGTTTATTGTGGGGCAGAGCAGTGTCACCCTAAGATGCCTGTGTTCTTCCCACTGAGCTAAATCTACCCAACCCCCACCCAAGCAGCTGAGGACAGAAACCAAGTGTCCAGTCCATGCAAGAAAGCAGGTCTGGGAGACAGCATGGAGAGAGAGGCCAGGAACCTGGACAAGGGTGTCAAAAGTGCCACCACAAATTCATTTCTTCCTAAGAGTTAAAAGAAAGACTAAATGCAAGATTTTGCTTTTGCATTTTAAAATGCATCAAGAGGGCTGGGGAGAAAACTCAGTTGGTAAAGTACTTTCAGACAAGCATGAGCATCTGAGCTTGGATTCCCAGCATCTATGGAAGCCAGGTGTGGTGGCATATCCCCAGGTCAGGGAAGGCAGATCAGAATAGCAGGGCTGGCTACCCAACTAGTCTAACTGAATCCATGAACTCCAGGCTCAATGGAAGACAGGCACTTATGCACACTCACATGTGTATACACGGACATGCATACAAATACACATACACAAAGAAAAGAAAAAGAAAGAACGAAAGGTTGCTAGGGAAATAAATCATTCATTCACTGAAGTGCTTGCCTCACAGGTATGAGGACCTACCTGAGTTCAATTCCCAGAACCCATGTCAAAAAGCTACATGTGGTGATGCGCACCTGGAATTTCAACACTGGGGAGACAGACACAGGTGGATCCCTAAGGTGCATGGCCTAGTCTAACCTACTTGGCGAGGTCCAGGCTGATGAGTGAATCTGTCTCAAAAAAAAAAAAAAAAAAAAGAAGAAGATGGCATTCCTGAGGAACGACACCAGACACCAGGCCTCTACATGCACATTGAACATGTCATATGTACACACATGTGCACGCAGACACGTGCACACAAACATATTCAATACAATAATTAAATCATCTGCTAAACCCTTCCCCTCTTTTCCAGTTAAACTGTAATCAGCAATACTCTTCATTATGTTTCCTTCTGTCTTAGCATCTTCTGTAGCAAGAACCACAAAATCAGATAAGTGTAAAGCTTCAGGGAAAGAAAGCCTTTGTCTCTGCAGGGATCAGAGAGCTGTTTGTTCTCATAGGTGCTGCATCTCAAAGCCATATGTGGGGTGAGGGCATGAGAAATTAAGAATGAGCTCCAAGAGCTGAGGAATCGAGCTGTGACTCTCGAAGCTTCTACCACAGTACCTTCCCTTTCTTGGTTGCCAGCTTCAAAATGCTCTCCCAGGCCAGTAGCCACCGCCAGGCCATGGGGGTCCTTGTGTCAGGGAGTTCACTCATTAACGACCCCTGGCCTCAGCAGCCTCACTCTCCCCCAGCGCTCTCACTGCTCACCTCACTCTCCTGATGCATGGCTCACACCTTCTTTACCACTTGAGTCAAGTTTTTATTTTTAAGCTGAATTGGGGCTTTATTAAAGATATTTCAGGACTAGAGAGATGGCTCGGCAATTAAAGGTGCTTGCTTGCAAAGCCCAATTTCCCAGGTTCCAGTATCTGGTACCTATGTAAAGCCAGATGCACAGTGTGATGTGTCTGTAGTTCATTTGCAGCAGTAAAAGGCCCTAGCACACCCATATTCTCTCTCTCTTTCTCTCTCTCTCTCTCTCTCTCTCTCTCTCTCTCTCTCTCTCTCTCTCTCTCTCTCTCCATATATATATCAAATAAAGAATTGTTTCCAAAATACATATTTCAATGTAGACTTTAAGCATGAGGGTTTAAAGAAGGACACTCCAAAAGACACACATCTGAGCATGAGTGTCGGCTTCTCAAAGAAGAGGCGCAGGCAGTAAGGCACACTCAGTGTGGGTATGCGCTTCTCCAGGGAGAGTCCCCTCACTTGAAGTTTTGACAGCTGCCTGATGATGTCTGTGGATGCAGCTCAGAAATTTCACTTAGAGAAACCATCCCCTCCTCACACAGCATGACAATCTTAGCTCTGTTGATCTGGAGGCAGCAAGGGGTTGAATTTTACCCATCTTTTGGGCAAGCAGAAGGAGAGGTAGGGTGTGTCGGTGGCTACCTTTGTGCTGACACATTTGAGTTCAAACAAGATAATGTCTTTCATCTTGCTTCTTGCTTTGCTCTAAAATTCTGTTGGCCTTAAAATATTTATGCCAAGAGCCCCTCACATCACATGAAAACTTCCACATCTTAGAGCATAGTTTCTTGTTCCCTTTTCCTCATCTTCTGAGAAATACATGACAGAGAGAGGTAGTGCTCACCAAGTAGCTATGTATTCCTGGGTGGCTTCTAGGGCACTGCATGAGCCATAATCCACCCACATGAAATAGGACCTGCAGCAATGCAGGAACCCTTCTTCAGGTCCCTTCTGAGATTCCAGAAGCTGCTGTATTTCCTCCCGTGTTCCAGATGGCATGTCTAGAACCAAAGTCTCTGTTTGAGTGGGAGGAGGCAGTTCCGGTGTGCCACACAAGCATTATGCAAGGAATCAACTTTTACTGTAGAAGCCTCTGTGGTGTCTGCAATGCAGTCCAACAGAATACAACATCAAAGCAGGGAGTGGGCAGGAATGTTTATCTTTGTCCCTACCCATCCTAGAAGGCACAGGTGCCCACAGCTGGAGCAGCAAGGGTTTCTGGTGAACCTTCGCTCTGCTGCACTGTTATCTGAGTAGGCTCAGCTGCATTCTCCATTTTCTCTTCCAGGTTTCATGGTCCCAAGACAGAGTTAATCTGGTTATCCCAGCAGAACAATCAGTTTGGGGCCAGAGAGCACAGACACAGCCATGAGGGGCCCATCTCTAAGTGTTGGCACTGTCCAGGGAGAGGGCAGACAACTGTGAGAGATGGGCAAGAGCCCAATCATTGATGAAGGCAATCCTGCCTAGCTAGCTCCCCTAATGCATCCTGAAAGCCAAGTGTGGTTAAAAAGCAAAACAAAACAAGCCAGTCTTCATGTGCCTGCGCCTGAGGTGCAGAGGGAAGGAGTGTGCAGAAGCATAGGAGAGCAAGAAAGAAGGCAGAAGCAAGAACTAAAGGAGGCACTAGTAGCTTGGGACAGAAGAGAGGCCACTTTGGCAGCAAGAAGTATATAGAAAATGCAAGTGCCAAAGCACAGCAAAATTGTATATTTTCTGTTATAGGTTCAGAGCATTTAATAATAAATTTGTGATGCTGCTTCACACTGCACACTTATGTTTCTTCAGAAAGAACTGGGCAGGTCACAGTTTCTCAACCCTGTCTCATCCTAGGCTGTTTCTAGAAGATACCTATACCAGGAGAAGATACCTGTACAGTGTCACTCATATAATCAAAGCCACCTCTGACCCATGTGCTTGCCTTTGGGACTCCAGATTTCCTGGTGGGAATGATGGCGTGTGGCTTGGGATAAGCAGCCTCTTGATAGTTTATCACTTGACACAAGGAGATATATGTGCACTGGTGCTCTAATTATAATGGTGCCAAGGTCTCTTCTCCCTGCCAAAGCAGAGTCTTAACACAAGAGCAGATGCTCAGAGCATCGTCAGACTTGTAAAGTTCTGCTGCCTGTAAAGGACACAAGGTATCTCCCAAAGAGAGACTTAATGTCCTGTTCTGGTCAAGCATACAGTCCTTGGGCTTCTGGATTGTACTTGCTTCTCAGTCCCTATAAGGTGCTTTCATCAATTCTAGGTCTGGCCATCCTAAGTCCCTCTGCTCTAAACTCTCTCTTGAGACCTCTCTTGGTGCCTTCAGACTTATATGGTTCTAACATGGGGTCTTGTCTGGCCAATGGCATGGTGTGTCTGGTGGTCTGTCTACACTGTCAAGCTCAGTTTCCCAGCTCAGCCTAAACAAAAGTTTTTGATTGAGTGCTCAGCCCCATCGCATGTACATGGAAGTAGGGAATAGTGACAGTGAAAGTCTAAGGATCTTCAATGCTCTTTATCACCAATTGGAACTGGGACTGGGACTTGGCCTGGTACATGAGCAGTTACCTATAGTCTCCCCAAAGGAAAGACCCAGTTCCCAGGACAAAGAGAAGAACAGAGCCTAGAGTTATGAATAACACTGTCAGAAGGTTTGCATGTTTCCATAGCTTTAGATTTTTTCCACTCATGGCTTTGACAGCTGCTCAGTGAAGCCACCTGGGAGCCAACATCCATCCCTGTGAATGGAGAGAAAATGACTTCAGTTCTGGTAGCTGGTACAGATCTCCTGATGAGTGTGAAGAAGCAAACAGGAGACAGAAGAGCTTGGCTGCTTGCTTCCTGAAATCTTTAATGTCCCCCACCCTAAAAATGATTTGCTACTTGAGCTTAGAGTGGCAGTGAGGATAGAGATTCACAAGGTGGAAGATAAGCTTTTCTAGAGCAGAATAACCTTCCAGTCCTCTCTCCCATACACATGCACACATGTGTAAGTGCACGCGCACACACACACACACACACACACACACACACACACACACACACACACAAAACCTTGGCAATGATAAGCAACTAGGAAACAATAAGGAGGAGCCTACTGCGCTAAGATATTATAAAGCGACAGCAAAAGCCTCCCTCTGCTAGGGTGAACCACCCTTTAGTTGACCAGAAAAGAGATGCCAGGGCTGGAGAGATGGCTCAGCAGTTAAGGTGCTTGCCTGCAAAGCCTGTCAACCCTGGTTATATTCCTCAGTACCCACATAAAAGCCAGATGCACATGGTGGTGGATGCATCTAGAGTTCATTTGCAGTGGCTGAAGCTCCAGGTGCGCTCATTCTCCTCTCTCCCCCCCCTCTCTCTAGTAAATATGATAAAATTAAATTTAAAAAAGAAGAAAAGAGATGCCTGTCTGACCTACAAACCCTGAAGAATAGAACAGGAGGTAGAGGATACAGCATGTCTGTTTTGCTCTGCCTGGACTTGTCAGCTGCTAGGGCAGGAGGCTGCCTGAATATTATTCTCCACACTTATGTCCCAGGGCACCAGGAGGCCAACACCCTCTGCAGGGGAGTGAGAGAGGATCTGTAGGAGTAGGTGAGCCCCAGATCTCAACAAGAAGCCCAGAGCAGAGCCCTGCCCCTCAGACCTGTCCTCCCTGAGAGTGTATACAGTCAAAGTGCTGTGAGATTTATCACACCTATAAAGCCAATTTCAGTCACTTCTGTGTTCCTCCCACCTCACTGCATGACCTTGGTCTCCATCTTGTGAAGAGTCCTCACACTTATTCTTTCTGATACTAACAAGAAGAAAAAGAGAGGGGAAAGCAAAGGAAAGAAAATACTCTAATGGGCTCAAAGTGAGCTAAATCAATGGCTGAGAAAAGAAACAGGCACTGTCGCCCGGTGTTTGTAGGCAGGTGGAAATGAAAGCGACTTTTCTTATCCTCTTCCAGTGCACAGACCTCCTTATCAAAAGGCTACAACCTCCTGTGTTTCCCTACGCTGAGGCTGAATGCCCTGTCCCACCTCTGGACATCCCTCTTTTTCAGTGATTGAGTAACAAACGTTATCTTTGGCACAGGTGGAAATTTAACTTCTAAACAATTTTTTTTTCTAAAATATAAACTGTATGACAGAAGCCCTGGCTTGAACAAGAAGCAATTCACTTTGCTCAACAGTACAACTGGCAGGGTGAGGACTGAGGACAGCTGGGGATATGCCTTACCTTGAGCCAGGTCATCCCAGAGTCACACGGTCTTGCATTTGATCAGAGACAGAGAGCAGATTCCAGAAGTCAGCAGTAGCAGCAGACATCAGGATGGTGGTCCGCAACATGCTGCTCCTTGGTCTAGGGGCCATGACTGAGTTTCTTTTCCATGCGTGGATAACCCCGTTTACTTTTAGAAGACTCTTGATGGGCCAAGGGGAATCCTGCCTGCAAAACATGAGTCATCTGTTAATTTAATTTCAAAGTGAGGGCCTGAGCTGTGGCACCCCACCCCAGCTAGAGGATATATTATGGTTGTCAGTGGGGCTGAAAAGAGAGATGCCTCCTTAGACAGCAGAGGACAAGTTCCCAGAGTGGTCCTCAGGGCCCTTCATCCACCCAGCAGAGAAGAGTGCCAACAGCTGCCTCCTGCAACGCCCTGCAAGAGTCTGTTCCAAATGCAATTTAAAGGGCCAAAGTAATTGACTTTCTATTAGCTTCCTTGAGGGACTGCTTCCGTTTCATTCCATCGACCTTCAGTCATATGCAGACGGAGTGTCTAACTCTGCAAGGCAAGAACAATTAGCAAGGTCCCCAGTTAAGTTTCTCCTGTGCACTTTATTACAGTGACCCGTGTGACGCTAGAACAACTCCATCAGAAGACCTGTTAACGAGCACCGCACTTCATGGCCTTAAATTACCCAAGGGGAACAGGCTCTGCAAACACACTTTTGGGTGCTAAATGCTCTAATTATGAACACATTGCTTTCTTCAGTGGACTTTTGAAAGGAGGTTATTTGAAAATCCAAATCAGGAGATCTAAGTAGTTCTTGACCACTTTTCAGACCTTGTTCTGACTGTGGTTGGGGAATAAAGGCAAGTGACCCAAACAGAAGCCTGGAGATTATACTTCAGTGGAAATAGAAGCCAGGAAAGTGAGGATGGCATAAGAGAGGGGACAATAAGCATCGCTGTGGTAAAAAGAAGAGTATGGCCTTCTAATTCGTTCATATTTAAAAGGAGGCCATTGGCCTTACAGTTAGGACAGTTTTGAAGGGAGATCACAGGAATTATAGTTAGGGCATTTTAAAAGGATGTCACTGGGATATGCCTCAGATAAGTACAGAACAGAACAGAACAGAGAGGAACACAAATTCAAAGTGAGTTTCCATGTTCCTGGTATGGAGACCACAGTATGTGAACCATGAAGTTAAGGAGTGTGTTGACAGTAAGTGGAAGAAATCACCACATATTGCCTTCAGTGAACAAAATTGTAGTCAAGCAAACTGTCTCAAGGCAATCAGAAATTTCAGAGCAAAGGTTAGCTTCAGGTACAGCTGGACATAGGAACTGAACACAGGGCTTCTCAGAACTTTGACACCTTCTTTCTCTAGCCCCAAATACTTTTTCCACCATTGGTTTTCTCCTCAAGTGAGGTGTTTGCACCTAGTGTTCTTGGCATTTTAAATGGACTGTGTCATTATCATGAACAATGTTAGAAGAAGAAACAAGAGGAGAAAGGTTAGCTGTCTCATCACTTCTAAAATCCCAGACATCTGTTTCTTTTTCTCCCACACAGGTGATGGTTGTTCATTTTGTTGTCAACTTGATTTGGAAGCATCTAGGAGACACACCTTTAGGCATATCTGTGACATGGCTCCCAGAGAGCTTTTTCTGGATGTGGGGCGCACCATCCCCATGGACTACTGTCTCAGACTGAACAAAGATGGAAATGAGGAAGTGGTCCTAGCAGCAACATCCACCTCTCTCTCTGCTTCCTGACTGCTGATGCATTGGGACCAGCGGCTTCACACTCCTGCCACCATATCATCGCTGTGCCTGCCTTCCATGGTGCCTGTACCCTCCAACCATCAGCCAAAATAAACTCTTTCTTCCTTCAGTTTCTCTTGTTAGGTATTATTTTCATAGCAAATAGAAACGTAACTAATACATAAGTCAAATGCCCACATTTGGATCAACTGAAAAGAAGGGATGTTCTCATTGGACAGGCATAGATTGTGTATACCCTCTTAAAGTCTCTGATCTAAAACTTAGGTGTTGGTGAAGCATCCTACAAAACAACTACTATAGATTCTTATATGTTAAATAAAAAGACAGAATAGATTTGTGGCATGTATAAAACCACAGAGGTATTTCAGACAGCAACCTGGTCCTCAAAGTGTCAAGCAAAGAAATTCAGATGACACCAATATGATGAACAAAAGTGCTTTAAAGCTCTAGCTCATATGAGGCACTATTCAAAGACCCAAAGATATAGATATAGAACTCACCCTCTGTTGAGTATCGTGTTCATTCATTTAATGAGTAGTGATTGAAAAGCTGGACTGTAGACTTTTTAAAGAGGAGGTATTTCAAAGAATGAAATGGGTAAAGACCCTCATTCAGAAACTTAAATTCTCATGATTGTAAGAATAACAATCACAGCCACCACCTTCCACTGAGGCCCTGGGAAGCATTTTAAATTATTTTCCACTTCCTTACAGAACCCTTTTAAGGTGCATATTTCTATTAGCTTTTCAGATGGAAAAACAACAAATCAAAAAATTTAAGGGTTGGGCTCAGTGGTGACATACTTACCTAACTTGAGTGAGGCTCTGGGTATAATTGTTAGCCATGAAAGAAGAGGAAGAAAAGAAGAGGAAGAGGGGATTGTCATACCATGATTTGAAATCAGTCTCAGAAGTGTCACCATCCAAAGGTTGGGGACAAAGCATAAACTGTACTTCTTCCCTTAAGCATGACAATCTGGAATGGAAAATGGAAGGTATTTGTAAAAAAAAAAAAAAAAAAAAAGATGGAAGAGCACATTAGAAATACAAAATGTGTCACAAGAATGGGCCAATCAGGTAACCGCTGACATGGAAGAGGGTGTAGTTGGAGAAAAGCAGAGAATTCAGGGAAATCACTAAGAGGGAGTCTTCCATGCAGAGATATAGGCACCATGAGGAGATCTGAGCACTGACGATGTGCAATGGTGTGAGGGAGAGAGAGGCGGGACGGAGAGCAACCCTGGGTTCTGCATGCATGATCAGAGCCAAGGACAAAGTGCAGAAGTTCCTACATGCAGCAATAGTCATCCATCCAGCATTCATCAGAACCACATTGATTGATTTCCTGAACACAGGACCCCATGGGTCTGAGAAGTGGCTGGGGTATGGATCTTAAGATCTCTTCTAATCTGCTACTACTGCAGAAAAGAAGGCTCCTGAAACAAGGGTGAGATTATGGCTTATGATGTATTTCCCATTCCTAAGAACATTAAAACTGCACAATGTTAGGGTGTTCCTGTGACAAAGACAGCTTATCAGTGTTACTGCAGAATGCCAGGTGACTACTGGCTTCACAGGGGCCTTTGCATGCTGAAGAGCATCGTGAATCCTAAAGAGAGGATATTTGCCATGGTAATGAATTCATGTTTTACATACCACACCTCAGAAGAATGTAGCTTGAAGTTGATTTGTCTGTTGACAGGGAGGGGCTTCAATTGAAAGATAATCATAAAATCTCTGAGTTCTGGCTCTTTCCCATTGCTCTTGCCTAATGCCTTCAGCATCTTCTCCCACAAGCCTTGTCAATCTCCCCAAACACACACACACACACACACACACACACACACACACACACACACACGTTTCCTGAGCTCTAAAGAGATGAGGGTGAAGTACACATAGCAGCTCAGCAGCTCCCGTATTTTCAGTATGTTGTTCCAGAAGTTCCATAGCAGAGCTCTATCTCTCTCCCTGGCATCCCATGCTCCCAAAGCAATGTTATTGGTTAAGGTCAACCTGTCTGGAGCTCTATGTCCAGGTGAAGACACCACCCACTCCACCCCACCCCAAGGGTTGAGCTGTACTACTTGTGTTTCCACCCACTGATAGGAGGGTCTACATGTATTTTGAATCCTGTGGGATATTGGCAGAAAGGGGAAACTGGCCTATAATCAACACAGAGAACCTTGGAAACTGACTCCATGTACTGGGCTTCCACCCAGTGAGGAGAGAAACAGCAAGAGATTTAGAATGTCTTCAGCCTCGACTCATGCGCAATAATAAGATGTAATGATGAGGAGACCTCAATATGGCTAGACAGCTCCAGGGAGACTTAGTTTTTTGAAATAACTTTCTAGATCCTACTGGAGATCCCTTAAATTAGAACCTCTCCACCCACCCAGTAAAAGGGTGTGGATTGGGAAAGGCATGTGCTAACTGAGCCTTCCAAGGAAACAAACACTGGTGCCGTGTTGCCCTAACTTGTCTGATCATAAGGATGTCTAAGCAGCTGACAAAACTTCTAATATCCGAGCATCTCCACTGGGTTCTGTGACATTGTAGGTCTGAGACTGGACTTGGAAACTCGTGTTTGTAATGGCCCTGGTAATTCCTAAAATCGAATGAGTTTGGAAATCAAATCTGGAATCTATTTCAGATTTCTCTAAATCTGGCTGCATGTTAATAACTTACGAGTGCCCAGCCACACCATAGCAAATTCTAGGAATGAGGTCCAGGAATCAGTGTGTTGTCAACTTCCTCAGATGCTTCAAATGAACTGCTGGCCTCTATCATAAGCTTGGAAAGAAGCTTTACAGGAGATCATATTGATAAAAATAGAAGATCATATAGATAAAAAATCAGCACAGTGCCTGATTAATTCTAAAACCCAACACTAGCTATATCTATATCTATATATAGTCATTATTTTATGTAAAGTGAATGCTGCGAAGATGAAATAAAAGGACGGGGTGCCAGGCAAGATGACAGATTAGAATCTGCATATGTGAGATTGGATGGAAAAAAATTTTCAAGAGAAAAATAATAGAGAAGAGAAGAAGATAAACCAGAAATCAGCTTAGGTGGTATTTTTTCCTGTAAAGAAGCCAAGCCAGCACCCCGCTGCTATGGCTCATCACAGTGCTCATATTAGGCTGGATCCAGTGGTAGCTGCCAGGGAAGGGCATCCCTTCACTGTACTGGGCACCAGGCACTGTCCAGGCTTCTGGAAACTCAACCCAGAGGCTGGACTCAGCATGTGTGGAGAAACAGCTGGAGCACAGAAGGCTGTCCACACAGAAGTGTGAGACAGAAGTCTGAGGCTGAGGGTCTCAATGCCCTCTCACCCTATCATTGCCTGGATGAGCCACAGATTGCCAGAAAGTGTGTGACAGAACTTGCTAGAGTCCTGGTGCATATGTAAAATAAGCACAGGCGAGTGGGCCTTCCACACCCTTTCAGAGCCTTGGCCACAAAATGCCTAAGCAGACAGACTGGTTCCCAAAATACCAAAGAAAATGTTGTAATTTACAAGCCACGGCCTCACACTGGAATTCTGGAAGAAAGGGAGCTTTGGGCATAGAAATCATCATCCAGATGGACACACTGACTTTACCTTTGAATTACTCAGAGTAGTACCTCTCTCTCATGCCCAGGGAGACAAATGGAAATGACATTCAGGACAAGGAGAAAACTTATCTTGCAAACCAGAAATAGTGTTTGAGGTTATAGTGCTGACTATTTCATTTATTTATTTATTTGATCATTTATTTTTTAGTATTATTCTTTTGTATTGTTTGACTGTTCTGTTTTAACTTGTGTATCTCAGAAAAAAAGATTTTTAAGTCTATATTTTCTGTCTCTAAACCTAATATTGAATATTTTCTCTTCTACTATTCTCACCTCTAGCCTACATACTCTCTTTCATATTCTTACGCTACCCATTTTTCCCTTTCCCATTCCTCCCTCAAATAACTACTTAAATATTGACACTTTCAGCTCTAACCCCTCTAAACTATATTTTCTCCAACCAATACTCCAGTGCAACTTGTCTCTGTAACACTTAGGGACACAAATAAAAAGCACAAGTGACCTCTACTGCAAGCTAACACCAGAGCTGCTGTGAAACCAGTTTATTGTTACTGCAGTCGGTATTCCCCCTGATAACAATGGGGAAACAAATTATGAGAAGACAAATGCCTAGAAAGACAAACACAATACAAAAGGAGTAGAAAAAATAGGCCTATAAAACTGGAAGGACACCTCTACAAGTTCACAACTTTTCAATACCGAAAGAAAGAAAGAAAGAAAGAAAGAAAGAAAGAAAGAAAGAAAGAAAGAAAGAAAGAAAGAAAGAAAGAAAGAAAGAAAGAAGCTAATGAGATAACTGAAAAGTCAGAAAATAATTTCAGAGTTCAACTTCTAAAAAGGATCAATGAGGGGCTGGAGAGATGGCTTGATAGTTACATGCACTTACTTACACAGCCTGATGACCTGAGTTCAATTCCCAGTATCTACACTAAAGCCAGATACACAAAGTGAAGCAAGCTGCTGGAGTTTGTTTGCAGTCCCAAGAGGTGCTGGATCACTGATATTCTCTCTCCCCCCCTCTCTCTCAAAAACAAATAAATATATAAATAGAGAAATAATACAATTTTAAAAAGAAAGGATTAATGAACATATGGAGGACTCAAATAACAAATAGACATTTTGAGAATGAAAAGCTCAGTAAATCAAACAGCAAACATGGTGAAAAGCATTGTCAATATATGAGACCTAATAGAAGAGATGACACCAGGGATGGAGGTCAAGCCTGAAGAAATACTAGACCCAAACAAGCTATCAAAGTAGACACTGAAAAAGATATTCTCTTCAACAATTGGGTCAAAGAAAACAGAATATACATATGCAGAAGAATACATTTGACCCATATGTTTCACTCTGCACAAAATACATCAAAGATCTTAAGGTACAATTTGAAATGTTGAAATTGCTGGAAGAATGAATAGGTCAAATATACAGGCATAGGGAAAAACTAATACTACAAGAACTAACTCCATTAACAAATGAGATAACATGAAATTACAAAGCTTCTGCACTGCAAGATAAACTATTAGCCAAGTGAAAAGAAAGGCCACAGAATGGGAGAAAAATCTCTATTAACTATACCTCAGATAGGGGCCGGTAGTAGTAAGAAAATGTAAAGAACTGCAACTATAAACACCAAAACCCAGAAATTTTAGAAGAAACTTAAATGAGTCAGTGAAGTAAACAGAGAGCTCTCAAAAGAAGAAATACATATGGCCAATAAACATTTTTAAAAGTGTTCAGAGTCCTTAGCCACCAGGGAGATGCCAGCTAAAACACCTATGAGATTGTCCACCCCAGTCAGAAAGGCTGATATCAACAAATGCCAAGTTCTCACAAGGATACAAGTAGATTAACCTTCATTCACTGTTCATAGGAGTACAAACTGATGTGGCTACTATGAGAATTAGTATGTAGGTTTCTCAAAAATCTAAAAATAGTAACTACTATATATACTAGCTTGGTATACACCCTTGGTATGTATTCAAAGGACACAAAGGCTTCCCACAGAGATACCAATACACTCATGTTTTGTGCTGCACTATTAATAGCCTATGCAAGACTCAGAAAGATAAGCACCATACCTGTTTTCTCAGGTATGCATACCCTATATTATAATTTTATATCTATGCATACCCTATATTATAATTTTATATCTGTGTATATATGTATGAGGGAAGTATATGTCATGAAACTAGAAAGGGGACCATGAGAGGGGAAAGGAGATCTTAAGGAAGATTTGGGAAATGAATAAAAGGGAAAAAAAGACAAGGGAACAGAATACATGTGACATGAAATCACAAGGTGTGGTCCATGGATTACTTGGGTGGTCATTATACACTAACACCCTGGTTCATCCAAGCAGCCAGGTGGACAGTCTTGGGAAAGTGGTGAGCCAACAAGAAGAAGAACTCTCGGGAGGCAGTTGCAGTGAACAGCTTGTTTATTAGGTCGAGAAAGGTTGCTTTTATTTAGAAGGAAAAGGAGAGGCAGGGGTATAAACAACAAGGGGATTGGTGGGGGCAGGGTGGTCTGTGGATGTCTCATGAAAGGATTGGCAGGGGCCAGCTGCATAGATAAACTGGAAGGACTTTCTTGTTGCCTGGGCCTTGTTACCACCTTATAGCTAAATTATGTGAACTCCAATAAATTCAGGCCTTGAAGTACCTGGACTTAATAGGATGTTAAAATATCAAGTTGTGTCATATTTTGATTGAAAAATAAGGATACAATGGAAATTTCTTATCCCCTTTTCTCCTCCCAGAGATCACCACTCCACTGAAATTTGCTTCCACCTACATTCCTTTTCACAAATATTTCTCAATAATATACATGCTTCCACTTCAACCAAGTGGCATCATTTTGTTTGATAAATACATAAATATAAATGGCACTATTTTCCAAATACCATGCTAAAACTTTTTAAGCCAATACTTTGTTAAGACTTATACATCTTGATACATAGAGATCAGTTTCATATATTATCATGACTGTTGAATCCAGACTATAAATAGACCCTGGTGTGGCCATTTCTCCACTGATGGAAATCACTCTCAATTGCAAACTAATGAAAATGCCACTACAGGGAAATCCTTCTACACATCTGCCTGTACCTAACAGCAAAGGCTACTATCCAGTATGTTCCTAGAAGTAAGTAGTTCTCATCTTAGAATGCAAGCATCTTCATCTTCATATCTACTCACAGGTGGCTTTCAAAAGTGTCTGGTAATTATTTTCTTGTCATCAGAGGCTATAAATTGCAGTAGTATCACATAGTATTAAACACAATTATTTCAATTGAGACAAAAAGTGACTGTTAACAAAATCCTTTCCCTGCTCCAAAATGGTACATCTCAGATGTCATTTTCCTACACTGTTGCAACACCTGGTCTTATTAGACATTACACTCAATATAAAAAATTCGGATTCAGTCAGGAAAATAAGTTTGTAGAGAACTTCCATGAGGACTGAGAAACCAGATTCAGTTCCTCAGGGATTGCATCCAAATTTCTGTGTGATGAGGATGCCATTAGCAGGTCCATGGACTCCAAAATCTAACACTGTATCTATACCAACTAACACTTCTAACACTGCCCGCCCATCAGGACCTTGCTACTGTGCACCCAGCACTTTGTCACCTCTATTGGTACCTGCTTGGGAGAGATACAGTGAGCAGTGTTGGATTAGAGGCACCCCAGCCTTGTCCCTGTGCTTTGGCAGCAAGTGGAACTAAGATGAGAAGCATCTGGCATTGAGGGTTCTTAGAGAAAGTCATTACCCCAAAAGGGGTAATGTCTGAATAACAGAATAGAGATTTGGATGATAGATGGTCAAGATCAATGTGCATCCTACACCCTGACACTAGTCTGAGTAGGCAAGGCAGAATGCTGATGTTAGTTGGCATTTTCTTATTACTAATGAGATTAAACATCTATTTGATTTTTTTATTGCAAAGCTGAGTTTTCTCTTCTAGAAATCATTGTTTATATGTTTTGTCTGTATTTTCATTCTGTGGTTTGCTATTGCATGCTGATTTATAGTTGGTTTTTATGCTCTGGATAATAATCTTTTGTCCGTTATATATGTGGCAAATATATTCTCCTATTCTGTTATTTGTATTTTTATTACATCTTGTGGCACAATTTTTGTATAGAAGTTTTTAACTTTAATACTGTGGAATTTATTAGTAAGTTCTTTTAAGAGTTGTATTTTGATTTTTTGGTTCTTTTTTAAGAAATGTTTTCAGAAGTCAAGATACCAAAATATTATCTATAAAAGTTATACTTGATTTTGAGATTTAGGTGTTTAATTCATCTGGAATTTATTTATATAGAAGGGAAATAGCAAGGATTTAAATTAATATAAGTATGCATTTCCTTATGTACAGCCAACTTTTTTCCTTCATTGATTTATAATGGCAATTTTTAGTCAGCAGATACTGTGTTGCCATATTTTAACATATGAGAACCTCTCTAAAAGAGCTATGTTGCAAAATAAAGTAGCCGTAAATAAAAATAAGGTAGCCATGAATTTAAATTGATTAAAGTTAAGCTGGAGAGGTAGCTCGGTGGTATAGTGTCTGCTTAAATTGATTAAAGTTAAATCAGGCATTTTATTTCTTAGTAGCCGAACATGGGCAGGGGTTCCCACATGAAGCGGCTTAAAGCTGAGCATTTTATAATCACAGGAAACACTCTTAGATTAGTCTCCATCTACAGCATAGGTCATGTTTCTCAGCTCCCACCCTACTTCACGCTTGTAGAATGTGCTGCAGCTTGATAAGTATTAATACTCAAAGGCAAATTCTTCCCTACAAACCCCCCTATTTTTACTTCAAAACTGCCTCAACTGATCTTAGACTTGTAGGCTTCAAAGTGAATTTTGAATCAATTTATACGATTCTCTGCACAGTCATATGAATTTGTTTAGGGTTATACTGAATTTGTGCATTATCTAAAAAATTCACATCTTATAATATGGTATTTTCCCCCCAATGGCCATGGTAAATCTCTGAATTTTCTCTGGTTTTTGTTCTTTCATATAATTTCATTATTTTTCATCTTTTCCTTTGTATGTCATCTATTACATCCAGTCATGGTTACATTGCAGATCTAGTGGCCGTTCTGATATCTGTCATCTAATTGGCGTAGAATTCTATTATCATCCATTGATATTTTAGCTGGAGTTTTATATCAATCATAATTGTACTATATTCTCTTATATTCATATATAATCACTCATACATCTACAAATAATAAAATGCTTCTCTCTAACTCTAAAATCTCATTATTTCACTTTTTTAAAAACATTGGTTAGACCCTCCATATAGGTGGGATACTAACAGTAAGGAAAGATCACCCTAGAGTTTTCTCTGAGCTTAATTGGCTCACTTCTAAGCAATAATGGCAAATATATTTCAGGTAGACAATCCCTGATATGTTAAAGAAGACCTGGTTTCCTAGTTTGTTATATTTTGATCATGAAGATATTTTAAAATATCTTAAGTGCTCTTTTTGATGATCTCATGAGCTGATCATGTTTCAGATTTACTCTGATAACACTTTTAATTACATTAATAGCTTTAAATGCAAATTTTTGGATACTTGGGAAGAATCTAATTTCTCTTTTGCTGTCTCATGTTTTCACATTTTATTTATGTCTATAGGACTTTTTTACATCCTGGTTTTTGAATGAAAATGGACAATAATTTTCATATACTCTCCCTATCAGATTTTCATCCTCTAAAAATTAAAAATTATTTGGGAGAATTTTTCCATTTTGAAATTTGCATAAGAATGATATATTCTTTGATAATTGTTTATGGCTGTTTTTCTTTGTCTTCATGTATAAATTTTTAAACAGCAAGCTTATAGGTCACAGGAGCATAGCTTGACCTTGTAGATGAAAAGACCCATCTAGGAACACAAGTGAGATGGGGGTATGCAGAGGGGCAAGTTCACAGGGGAGCTTGAGAATCGAATCAACTAGCTGGGAAGCTGGTCTCTGAAAGGAGAGGCTCCTCTTTGGGCAGACATCAGCTGCTCCAGCCGTGGTACTGCACGTCAGTGAATGAGAAAGAGAAAGGGGTGTGAACTGGATGTCCTCTCAATCATATCTCTCTATGACAACATGTCTGAAATAAACAATGTAATGAAAAAGTTTTATGTTGGCTCAAATTTTCAGAAGTTTCAAGTCATGTTCAGTTGGTGCCATTGCTATGTGCCTTGCCTATGGTGAGGCAGAAACATGGCAGGTGGTGGGCGTGTGAAGTAGAAGAGACTGCTCACATCATGGTGAGCAGGAGACAGAGAGAATGGCAAGGGTCTAAGGACAAAGTATATCCTTTGAGGACATGCCCTCAGTGACCTACTTTCTTCAACAAGAACCTTTCTGCTGGTTTTCACCACTTCCCAAAATGTCATCAAATTATGGCTCTGTCAATGATAAATCTAATGAAGCTAAGCCTTGATGATCCCATCATTTTCCAAGAGATCCACCTCTGAAAATTGCATTGGAGACAAGACTTTGGGACAAACATTTCACTCCTAAACACTGGAGCTGAAAGATCCTGGAGGACTTGCAGTATCTGAAGGGTTTGAAGTCAGCTTTAGAAATAACTTCTAGGCCCAATTCTGGTCAAACAGCTCAAACCACACATTTTTTTCAAATCTCTCTTGTCTGGACATGGTGGCAATTTTATTTATTTCAGGACAAAATGTCAGATTTGGAATAGCACTTAAAAATAAAATTTCAAAATTCTACTAGCCTTACACATTAGAAGTAAAAAATAACCAATATTTAGTAGCTGATATAAAGTCAAACACTATGCTCACTAAGGTTTGGATCTGGAATATCCCTTTAATCCCATGTTTTAAGGCTTGATTCCCAATGCATCAGGGATTAGAAGTGGAAGGTGCTAGATCCCAAGGGTGCTAAACTCATAAAGTATTGATGGGTTGATAGCTTAATGAGCTACTGGGAGGAGGTGGTGGGAGCTTTTGGAGATGGCAGTTATTTGGAGGAAATAGGTCACTGAGGATGTGACTTTGAGATGGATGTTTTGTCCCTGGACCTTTTCGCTCTCTCTCTGCTTCCTGTCCATAAGGTAATTAATCATTAACACACTATTGCTACCATATCTTCTGCTTGACCCAGGCTCAAAACAATGGAGCCAACTGGTCTTGGACTGAAACAATGAGTCAAACAAACATTTTTCTCTTTTACGTTATTTATCTTGGCTATGTTGTCACAGCAGCGGAAAGCTGACTAGCACCACACGTCTTGGAATGAGACAGAAATGTGTGTGCAAACCTCAGTTTTGTGACTTATTAGCTGAACCACCTAGGGCTAATCAGTTAGACTCTTTAAACTTTAGTTTCTTTATACCTTAGATAAGAAGAATGAAATAATAAGCATCTCATCAGGCTGCTAGGATGAAATGAAATAATACATACAATTCATGTTGTATTACAAGTTAAATATGACTAAATGACAGTGAATATGAATGTAAAGCATTTCATTATCTGTATTTTCCCTTCAAATCCTTATTTATCAATGAAACCAGTATCATCCAGAGGCTTAAGAAGAGACAGTTTTTCTGAATCATATTGATCTTGAGAAGAACTATCCTCAAGGAGACTTAGAAGAACCCACACAGTTTCAGCAGTGGTTTGAGTCATGAGAAAGGAGATGAACAACGGTTCTCAGTGGCTCGGTGTGCGGAAAAATCTTGAGGGAAGCAGACAGCTTCCTTCTTTCCTTCTCTGTTTTTCAGAGAGCTCCTCAGTTTCTAATTCACTTTAGAGAACTAACTACAGAAGGAAATAAGTTCCTAAAATATTCTGAAGCTGATGAAGATTTGGATCTTTGCTACGAGTCCCGGCTTCCCATGGAAGAGGGTCACTAGTGACTCTGCTCATTCACTGATGGCCACTGTTGTTCCTGGGAAAGGGATTCATGAGACCTCGTTGCTATTTTATCCACAAAGTCATCTTGCTAATTCATAGTCTACAAAGGCCACCGGGCAAGACCAATAGGTGACCCTGCTGTTTAAGTGAATAATTTGCTTCTTCCAAGCTGGACTCCCAATTGTCTTGGTCCTCTACACATTTTGTGATCTATATCCATGCTTTGAATGTGAAAGAGTCCTTCTTGCCAGTTCCTTTGAGAAATGGAAGAGCCTAAACCTGCCATATGGAGGGAGGCTGGGAAAGTCCTCCAGGACTGAAATACAGGGAGGCTGGATAAAGGAAGAATGTTGACCGCTCTTGTCCCTAAGCCATATGACTCCACCCCATACTCCATCCACTGAAGGAAGCAGGAGCTAGAGGAAGCCTCCCCTGAAACCAATAGAAGACATGATTCCCAAAGACCCATACCAGCTCTATCTGCAATAATTAGACATTGCATTTCTGCATGAAATTTCACTCTTGGCAAGAAAGTGTTGGAGCCCCCAGTGATGAAGACTCAGCTCTGAGGATGTGTCATCATGAATGAGCCTATGACCAGGCCTGCAGGAATGTGGGATCTCACCAAAGTGTCTTCCCAGAGAAGTGTAAATTGGAGTCAGTCACGGCCCTTGGACTCTTGCATTTCTAAAGATGGTTGGAATTTGTCCTTGGACCTAAAATATCCTTTGGCTTTCAGACTAAACTTGTGTGAGGTCGTTAGCTTCCATTCCTCACTGTCTAGGAACACTGTTTTTTGTTTTTTTTTTTTAATTATTTAGGTCTGACCTACAAAGGTCAGGAATGTCTGGCTTTTGATATATCCACTTGGACAGTACCTTCATGGGCCCAGGATTTAAGCAAATTTAGTCTTTCTCACAGAAACAGATTGGAAACATGACTACATTTTCTCTAGTGAAAAAGACAGAATTGTTTCTTCCAGGGTTAATTTTGAAAGATGAATAAATTACCCATCTCTGAGGGAAATGTGCTGAGGTCCTAAAATTCCCTAGCTGGTCCTATTATTTTAATTACTAAAAACAATCTCAACTGTCCCTTAGGAGATATAGGCCCTTGACTAAATGACAGTGAATGAAACAGCCCTCGCATATCTGGTGTCTGGTGAACTTATCTGGAAAGATAGGTCCTTCATTTGGAAAACACCCACCCATGATGGAGAGAGAAATAAAAATAAAGGGCCTCTTATAACATTATTACCTTGTCATTTAAGTCAACCGTGGTGATGCCATGACAGAAACCAGCACTTGTACCGCAGTGCTTTATCACTCCAATTACATCAAGAACACAGTAACTGTCTGGCAGAGATAAGATTCAGGGAGGCAGAGCCCTTTTGAAATTTCCAATAGACAGCACCTGGATTTATGGACTGGATTTGTGTTTGGACATTAAGTTCAATTACTTTGCTTTAGCTCTGAAGAGTTCTCTTGCCAGAAAGTAAAAGCTGGTGATCCCTCATCACTCCAGCTCGGCTCCACCCTCCCACCCTCCGGGCATCCATCTGTTCACACTAGGCAAGGTCTCACTGTGAGCACTGGGGCTGTTTGCCTTTGTTCTTTCACCTCCTCCACTTTTCCATCCCCCCAGAGCCTGAGCAGGAAAGTTACAGACCTTCTTGCTAGCTTAACAGCTTAGGATCCATGGGTGATGCAATCATGAAATGTCAATGATAACAGGGCCCTTTGGGCTTAGCTGATTTGCTCCCTTTATGGTGGTGGAAACTGAGCCTCCAGGAGTGGCACTGGAACAGCAAGCAGAGCGAAGATTTTGAGTTCCTTGAGGAGCTGTCTTTTGCTCCTCACACTGTGTCCAGCTATGATGGGTCCATCCACCTCTGCCCCAGATCCTTTCTGATTTTAAACTGCAAGTGCACAGTGACATATGAGCCTTGAACTTCTTTTATCCCCCTTTCCTCATCCCAATGATTTTCTCTGCTCATTTTCTTTGCTGTGGAAAAGGAATGAATGATAGGTGAGGACTACTGTTACCCCTTTCTTCCCTCCTTATGAAGTTGAAGACAGCAGAAAGAATTTGGGGACCTTCTAGGTGGCTCTCTGCAGGGTACCTCCACAGCTGAACCACTGGAGAGATTTACAATGCACAGACTCTTGGATCTCCCTTCCCCAAAGGCTAACAACCAGAATCACCAGGACTAGACTCACTTTAGGGTCTGTTCCCAGGGGCCTTGAATGTGCCTGACTCAGCGCTGACTAACAAACCACTGCTTGGAGCTTGGGGTGGACAAGACAGAAGTTTCCAATGAAAAAATAAATAGAATTTAAAATCAGGTTGGAAAGATTGCTTAGCGGTTAAAGACACTTGCTGCCCAGGTTCAATTCCCTAGTGCCCATGTAAAGCCCGATGCACAAAGTGGCATATGTGTCTAAAGTTCTTTTGCAGTGGCAGGAGGCCCTGGACCACTCATTCTCTCTCTCTCTCTCTCTCTCTCTCTCTCTCTCTCTCTCTCTCTCTCTCTCTCTCTCTCTCTCTCTCACACACACACACACAAATAAAACAATATTTTTAAAAATAGAATGTAAAAAACCAGTTCTAACCCATATATTTCTCTGAGACTATGGACAAGTGACTTAGCCTCTGAATCTCAGTTAAAGCCTCACCTCTGTACATTCGTTGCCCCACAACATTCAGGCTATGTGTGTATCTATGCAATAATACCCCCTTGTACCACATGGTCAAAAGCTGGCAGCAGAGTGTGCTCATCCTTGGCACAAGATCTTCAGGTTAACACCTCATAGCCCCTCCCCTGGCTCTATCCTGAATGCTGAGAACTCTGCCCCTTCCTGGTCCTTTGAGTGGGCACTGAGCAGTGAGCCCATCATCTCCCTTAGAGTGTCTGCTCACAGTGGAAATCAGAAGGCCATAGGATACTCTTGACTGTGACCTTGGAAGAAGAATCTTTGAAAACCATCTGTGAGGTGACAGTTTCCTGTTTGGCTCTCTAAGCACTAAAGCCACTGAAAACAAACTGGACCCTGGGCATCATGGTGACATTCCACCTGGGGAAGGGGTAGCACAGATGTGCTAACTAAAAGGGAAGAAGAGTTTTTGGTCCCATCAGGAGAAAAACATCTTGAGGAGCCTCTGTGTTCTCTTAGCTGCTTGCATCTCCCCTCCCCCAACTTCTTACCCCACCAGTCATTCTGTGTAGAATATGGAACAGGGACCATTATGGCCCACAATTCATTCCTTTTTAATTCTTTTGAATCTGACTCTTGTATGCATTAAGGTCACCAATGAGCCTCTAATCACAAATTCAATGACTTTACTGTGATTTCATCAATATAAATGTGTTTCTTAATCCTTGCAAGAAATGGCCCATTCCTTTTCTAAATTAATTTAGCAAACCCTTCTATAAGGCCTACCCTGTGTCAGACAATGTCCCAAGTGGTTTTCAAATATTAATTTATCTGCTCCACATCACAGCCCTATGAGGTAATTCCACTTTATGAAGACACAAGGATCACAGATATTAAGAGGCTTGTCCATGGTTAGATGCCTCATAGAGTGACAGAGTTATAAGTCAACTTTAGCTATTAAATCATGTTGTACTGACCATCATGGGAAAGCAGACCATGAACTCATACTTGACAAGGCTGGGAACACTACTAGAAGCTACTGAGTTCTTTTCTTCTTCCATTGGCTCATCAAAGAATTCCTGAACTTGAACGTGACTAGTAATGGAAGGAAAGCTAACTAACTCTTGCTCTATCACAGGCGCTGTCAGTCCATTCGCTCCCACTGCTGCACAATGCCAGAGTCAACCCCATTGTCCCTCAGACAACAGGATGTGAGGGACTCCTATTTGGAGCAGGTATCAAAGGTGCCCTTCAAAACTCCTGTCTCTACTGAGCACAAAGGAAACCCTTAGCAGGATTCAAGGCTCCAGCTTTGTTCTGGAATCTTCACAAGCATTTCAGCCGCTGCCATAGCTGAGCTGGCACAAGGTCACTGTCACAGAACCTTCTCCTCTGTCCCTTCCATTACAAGGAATCCAAGTCCCCAAGGAAGATGATCACCTTGTCCCAGCTTGCCTGGTACTTTCATGGTTTTAACCCCCAAAGTTTTACAGGTTAGGAAACCATTTGGTTCTGGGAAAACCGGGACATCAGTTGGGTCACCCAAATCCCAAGAGTAGATTTGAGACTTGGTTCTCCTTTACAATTTATTAGAGTTAAATTTTGGTTTTCAACGTGTTTATTCTTTTTCTTGATATGATATTATCCAGACTGCATCATAGGAAGGCAAGAGCTTTATTTGGGTTCTGTCCCACACTCTCACTTGTTATCAATACTCCCCACCCACATCAGTTATGGTTCACTTATACCCCAATAATTCCAGATAACCTCCCTTCCTCCTTATGTATGGATCCCTCCCTGAACACTCCAATTTGAAGAGACTGAGTCCCCCCTGAATTCTTCTGGCAATTAGCATCATGCATTTTGCTAATGAATCATAGGTACTCTTATGAAATAGCTTCTACTCCTAGAGTGTTAACATTTATACCATTTCCTGGTTGTAACTTTCATCTTATGACATCATTTTTTGGGGGGTAGGGGAATCCTTGACAGGACGAGAATGTCACATACTTGTATATCTCTGAACAGAGCCTTGCAGACAATAATTGCTGAGTCGCTCTGTGTTTGGCTGGGTTTGTTCAGATCTAGCATTGTGCCTACAATTCTCTGGAGAGAAGCAGTGTGAAGATAGTTGGTCAACTATTAAGTATGTTGGTCTGGATTAGAAAACAGTTTTTAAAAGTATTTTTTAAACTTTAACACAGCATAGGCCAAGACATGAACCAATGACATATGAAGAAACAAGGCAATTAATAAAGAAGAAAGGGACATAGAGGAGAAAGAGAAGGGGAAAAAAGATTGATTCAGATAAGAATCAGAAAACATTCTAGGCGAGGGTTCCCCCATTGGTGTGATAAGAATAGCATCTACCATTGACACAAATACTACATTCTAAATACACTTGCAAATTATATTGCTTACTATACAGTTATATCTACATATGTGTGTAGTATACATACATACATATTATATATGTGTGTGTTCATGTTGTCAGTGCATTTTAATATAGTCCATAGCATAGAGATATTCTTTAAGGTAATATTTTTGTTATTATAAAGCCCTTATTTAACATAATTTTTGTTTAAAAGTACTTTATGTTGGATGTCCCTATTGACATCCTTCCTCACAGGGTGATTTAGTCTCCTCTGCTCAATATGGGGAAAGCAGGAAGGCAGAGTTCCATTCAGCTTTGTGTCCCCAGAAGCCATCACAGATTTTGCCACATTAATGGGCTAGGGCTGAGAAAACTGTGTAAACATTACAGACTCCTTGAGTTCACACAGTGGGCAGACAGGGAGCAGCTTTTGCAGCTGAGGATCTGATCAGTCATCTGTTTTCGAAGATGCTAGGCAAAGATCTAAAAAGTACACATAGTTCAGGAACAGTGAAAGTCCTGGGGGCCATTTCTCCTACCTCTGTGGTTCAGGCATCCCTGAACCCTGCAACAGAAAGAAAATGAGATAACCATCAATGTCTCTTGGTTTCTAGTGTGTCATCTCCCTATTGGTAACTTTGTAAGACTGTCACCCATTGTTTTAAAAGCCATAGAACTGATATCCCTGTATTGGTCAAAGAAAAAAAAAAGCCTTGACCTCTTACTAGTTTTGCAAACCTAGACAAGTTTGGTAACTATATTTTTTGAGATAGGGTCTCATTATGTAGCCTAGGCTGATCTCAAACTCCTAACCCTTTTGCCTCGGCCTCCAAGTATTGGGATTACAGCTATGCCCCACCAAACCCAGTGTGGAGAAAATTCCAAACCTCACTTTCCTCGTGTGCCAACAGGGACCTTTATTTGCTCTTACTAAAAAGGATAGTGAATCATTCAATGGAAAGAATATGAAGATTTTAATAAAAAGCCTGGGTCACAGTTAGTTTGCAATGACTTGAAAGAACAAAGGACAGAAATGGGGTGAAGAGGCAGAAGTGATGACTGGAGGGGTCAAGTGAGTCGTCTGCATGTACATCACCCTCCTCCGCTCTGGCATGTTCTAGATCCTCAGTAAACACTGGCCCTGCTACCTGCTAAAGGTCCTCACTGAAGGATTGACGAATTGCTGGTGTGCTCTTCAATCAATAGTTGGATTGATGAATATTTGGTTTGGGATTAAGTAGTCCTGTTTCAGGCAGGTTTCTGAGTAAGCATTTCCATTATCCTTTGTTATCAAGTGCCTTCCCTGCAATTCTCTGGTGACCTTCTCATCTGTAGTCCATGAGCCTCAAGACTCAAGATTTCCAACATTTGCCTTGAAGCCTCCCTAGAAGCTTTTCTTGTTGATACTTTGGGTTGTAGATTTACTAAGTGACAGCGGTATCTTTCACTGCCAGATGACTTGAAGTTTCTCTAATCAGACATTCACCACTCACCAGGCTTCAGCCAATGAGAAATCTTGTCTCAAACAGGCGAGCAACATTCCTGAGGAACACCTGAGCTTTTCCTCTAGTCTCTACAGGACATGGACACACATACATGAACTTCTACACATGTATAATGACATATCCACAAGCATGCACATACACATACACCCATGCAGAAAAGAACAACTGATTTTTTTTTAATTTAATATTTATTGTCCATAATGAGTTACATTATTTTTCCTTTGAAATAATTTTAAGGTCACCAAAAGTTCTGATGAAATACTATAATTTCTGACATAGATTCTCCAAATTTTAAATGTTTACCAGAGTGACTGTATCATCCTCTCTCTATCTATAGATCCCTATATATCCCAAAGCATTTATAATGTGCAGACTTCTGTGTGTATATCAAAAAAGCAAGAGACTCTCTTTGATAGCCTTATTCCCTCCTCAAAACCAGCAAATGAAAATTAAGAAAGTGCTATTATCTACCCTATAGACGTTAATCAAATTATACCCATTGCTCCACTACTGTGCTTTGTGACAGAAGAAAAAATCAGAGTCCAATCTAATGTTCCACGTTGCTTCCAGTTGTGGGATTTTTTGTTGTTATTGTTGTTTTTAATTCTCTCTGATCTTTAAAGGTTTCCAGCCTTTTTCTTCCATGACCTTCATATCTCTGAAGAGTCCAGCATAGTTCTTGTACAAATAGTCTCTCATTTAATGTTTCCTTGTGATTTGGTTCAGGTTGTACGTTTCTGATAGCATAGCTCAGGAATGATGCAGTGTTTTCTGAACATCCTGTTGGAAAACAGGTGATAACTATCTCTGCCTTGATGATATTAACTTGGTTCACTCAGTTAAGGTGGTATCAGCTAGCTTTCTCTATGGAGAAGGTATGATGTGTTGGTAATTTATAAGTGCTTAATGAATTTTATAATTAATAAGTACTTTATGAAGAGGTACTCAGAGACTATGTAGATATCCTGTTTCTCATCAGAGTTTCCCCTCATTAAATTTAGCATTCATTTCCAACTCTGGCTCAAAACATTGAGTGTAGTAGTTGACAAACGATAATTTTCTATTTTTTATCATTATTTCTTCATTTAAGCTGGAATTCTATCATAAAGAAAGAGCTTCCTGTTCTGGGGGGTGCGTACATGTGTGTGTGTGTGTATACATGAACTAATGTATTTATATTTTTAGTTATCTGTATGGGTGTCTTATCTCTGCTGAAACAAATCACTATGAACTTCCTGGTTTAATACATTATCTGAATGTTTTCAGAATCAAAAGTATAAAATGACCCTTGGGGGGTTATAATCATAAGGTCAGCAGGCCTGCATTCCATTTTGGAGACAATCTATCTCCTGCATTTTTTCAGCTCCCATAGTCTGTCAATATGCCTGAGCTCATGGTTCAGCATTTGTACTGTTCTAGCCTCCACTGCTATCATCACATCTCCTTCTTGACTCTCCTGGCTCCCTCTTTCCCCATCAAAATGCATGTGATCAGACAATGCAGGGAAATCACCCCATCTCTAACTCTCAAACTTCTTCACATCTGCAATGTCCCCTTCGCTGTGTAACATAGTCCGCTAATATATTCACAGGTTCTTGAGAATAGGACATAGACATTATCCACAGTATGGTTTGCATATTTTAAGTCCACATAATCATCATGAACTCTATGGGCTTTCATCTGTTAAATCACTGATTGTGCCTTTCAAACTGGATAATATGTGGTCAGTGGGAAACTCCTTAATTTGGCTTCTGGTCTTCTGTCCTTTTAATCAAGGAGTGAACCTGTTCCAGATAAATTCTGGTTGGGTTTTTTTGTTTTTTCTGTTTTGTTTGGGAGGCAAGGTCTCACATTTTAGTCCAGAACTCAAACTCTCGATATTTATGCCTCTGCATTTCAAATGCTAGGATTATAGGCATGTACCACTACACCTAGTTCTATGTTGCTTTATTGGAAAATGATATTTAAAAGTTAAGATCTAGGCCTTTTTATCTATTCATTGCAACAAGACTATTTCCTACAGAAAGCGAAGATACATATTGTTTACATAATATGCATGTATAGATACATAATACTAATTTAGCTATCATCTATTTAACTGTCATCTATCTATCATTCATCTATGAACTGTCCATCAGCCTATTTACCCTACTGTGTACTTACATAAGATAAGAGCCATGAGTCATAGATACTTCTAATTCTAACCCAACAGCACAGGGTTTATTCTAGACTCCTGAAAAATCTGCATTTGCAACTTCCTTTTCTACGAATTAGTTTTACATATTTGTAAGTGCCGCAAGGACATTTAAAGTAGTGTTTGCTTGAGCCCTGTGTAAGAAGCTCTACTAGCAACATTTTGGTATTTGCTTATAGTTCTTTTTATCTTTAGTCTTGGGCATCAAAACTGACTTGAGTTTTTTCCACACCTTGGTATTTGGTGTCATTTTTGTTTCCATGCTTTTTATTTTGTCTTGCCCAATAGAAGTGACCCCTTCCCTGCACCAAGCAGATGTTGATCAAATACTATGAGTCAATTGGGAACAGTTCCTATTGGAGTCAGTGTGTATGTGACATCTCCCTTGTTTCAATATCCATTTTATCTCAAATTGTTTTCTTTCCTCTGGGTCTCTCTAGTCTAAATGGATGGAGGGCAAGGGTGTGAGGGTGAGCTCCCACCATTCTTATCTTTCCTATAGCCTTCCAGATAAAGCAGATAAATCTTTGTAGAATCAATGAAAATAACCCTCTGTTTGGAAAAAAAATGCCAAAAATGATTAAAAAAGCAGAAGTGGTGCAATCATGCCCCTTGCAATTCTACCTTGTTTTGGGTTTCCAATAATAATGAGTGTTGATTTATGTATTTACAGTGTCTAGGGTTCCCATTTCATCTTCACATCATCCACTGAGCATTGGCAGGTGGGGATTACTGTTCTCATAAGACAGAACTGAGCTTTGGATAGATTAAATAACATACTGAAGTACCCTATTTACAATGAGATCAGAACAGGAATCTCATATTACAAAAAGAAATTACCTTAATTTAAAATATTCTTTTATGAAGACACATGCTTATTATAAAAATTGAAGAATATATAGATGCATTAAAAATTAATCATCTTCTTCTCCCTTCCTCACATGTTAACAATGTAAACATGCAGCTTATATCTTTCTAGATTTTATCTTTTAAAAACATTTAAAGTCTTGAGACCCCCATGGACTCTAAGATTCTAAGAGTAAGAGACACAGGAAGGGAGAACCAAAGCAAAGGCTTCAGGAAGTCAGGCCAACACTGGTATGCCCTGTCTTGCAGACCCCAGAGAGGTAGACTTTTAGATTGTGATCACTGAAAGAGGCTGCACCACCTGAGTCTCCATGACCCCTGGGCACTATGATGGCTTATGTGTCAATCTGGGTGGGCCATAGAGGTACCTAGATTAAACATCTATTCTGAGTGTGTCTGTTGGGTGTTTATTATTGATATAAGCATTGAACTGCTGGACTCAGTAAAACAGATTTCTCTCTCCAGTCACTGTGGGTGGGCAGATGTCAGTCTGGTGAAGGTCTGAATATAACAGAGGGAAAGCGGGAAGGAGGAATGCATTGGGTTTTTCTCTGATTGAGCTGGGAAAATCCCATTTTGTCTAGACTGATCCTCAAATTGGTGTTCACATCATTGCTTTCTCTGGTTCCAGGACCTTTGGGTTAAAATTCATAGCTTTAATAAATTTATAGCTTAAGTGCTCCTGGGACCCCCAAACCTGGGACTTCTCAAACTTCATATTGTGGGAAATACCCTTATAATCTCTCGCTCTCTAACACACACACACACACACACACACACACACAGCTTCTCAGAGTTACCTTCCAGTCTTATTTCTTCTATTGGGTAAAATGAGAATCATAGCCCAAGCACACTCTAAATTCCTTTACCTGAATGAACTGCTTATTTCCTTGTCCTTGTCAAGAAACTTTTGTTTCCTCACTCTCTCTTCATGTTGGGCATTTCCATGAGTGGCATACACAAGAGAGGGCAAAGAGATTGCTCATCCTTCTGGGGAGTTGACCTGCTGGCCATCATTCACTAAATATAATCATTTTGCTTCCCACCAACTATGTCCTCTAGCATCCAGAAACTTCTTAGTGGACTGGTGCATGACAACTGGTGGGTAGTGTGGTAGTTTGAATGAATGTTCCCCAATAGATTCAAGAGTTTGTTAAAATTTTTCTCTAACTGCCTGGCTGGAGGGTGTGTCACCTTGACCAGATCCTAGGGTCCATCCCTAAGGTGTTTCTGGGATGGGTCTAGAATTCCAGCTATACATATGCAAAGAGCAGTCTGAGCTCAAGCCTGGAGTTCCTGTGGTTTGTGAGTTTGAGTGTGCTAACTTGCTTTTGGAGTTGTCCTTGATGAGTTTCTCTCTCTGCTTGGACCTATGAAAGGGGGCCAGTCTCTTCTGCCATCACAGAACTTCCTCTGGATCTGTAGCTTCAATAAATCCTTCCTCCCATAAACTGTGACTGGTTTGGAGGTTCATCCAAGCAGCATGTGACTGACGGACAGGTAGCCAGTCTGAGCTATCTTGTGTCCAAAAGAAGGTCTTTTCTAACTGCTTCACTTTTGGTTTCTTGAATTTGTAAGAAGCATAACTGAAGCACTACATGAATCAAGGCTGTGACATCTATAATTTCACACAAATGAAGATCATCCCAGGGAAACTCTTTCAATCATCCATATAAAGTCTCCAGTGCTTGGCTTAGCCTGCAATCTCTTACTGATTAATAGTAAAGCCAGCCAGGCCTCTAACCTGCTTTGCTCATAGGTCATCTCCATCTTCCTCTAATTAGATTCACAAACCCAGCATCCTCATAGAGTCTGATGGAAAAATTCTCAGTCACTTTTGTCTCCATGGGAAAAATCCACTATAGATTTTTTTCATCTGGTCTAATCACCTACAAGAAGGCTCATAGGTTCTAAAATTAATCATATCTTTCTTAATACCTCCTTATTCCTATTTCTATTTTACACTGTTATTCACCCCCAGCAAGATAGTCAAAGTTATAGTTGGGTAGTTCACAACCTGGTGTCTCTAGACCTGTCAGGATCCATAGAGGGAACACATGGGTGGTTTTGAGCTATTTTCAATATTTTCAAAAGCTTGACAGGAATTGTGCTCATCTGAGATAAGGCTGCACAGCCTATCTAGGGTGTCAAGTTGCTTAGCTTTGCAGCTATATCCCATCAGTTCACTGGGCAGCTTTGGGTATCAGGCATTGATCTAAAATTGGAATCTGAGGGCATGTGTATCTTTGATGAATAAGAGAGAAAAACTATTAGTCATAGGTAATGGTTTCTCATTAGATGAAATATGTTAAGGCACAGGTCTTTATGAAAAAAAAAACAATAGTAATCAGGGCCCTTGATAGCAAGTCACTTGCTATCAAGATCTAGCTGCCTATGAACTAAGCCTGCCTTAGCAAGATGACTAAATGAGATTGTCAGCTGCGATAGTTCCTTCTCCATGGCATATATGGAACTGTTGTGGAGGAAGGCCAAGCATCTGCTTAGGCAAACACTTTCCAACTGAAGACCCTTTAAAGGAATTCTGAGGGAGCTGTGGAATTAAGAGTTTCAGCAGGAAGAAATGGTGGGTTTCTGAAATTTGCTACCTTGCCAGGTTTCATCTGCATGCTTCTGGGTATTTGTGAATATCTTTATGCATATGTATGTACGTGTTGTGAGACAGGTAACGTGTCAGGAGGAACTTGTGTGTGAGAGAGAGTTTTAAATAAGTAGAAGCTATAGAATGCATATGAGTGAGAATTTATGTGTGTACAGTTTTATGTGTGTGACTAGGAAAAGCGGTGATGGAGTTACATGCAGTATGTGTGCATGTGCTTCATGTTTACATGGTTGGAGGCTTGGGTTTGCACTGAGTAAGAGAGTCAGTGGGAAGGTGTAGACATGAATTCCTGTACATGCTTAGATGTGAATATGTAGGGAGAGCCCTGGAGTCTCCACAACTAAATTATGTTGGGAAGATTTCTGTTTTCTGCCAACTATGCCTCCTAGCAGCCATTAACCTTCTTAGAGGGCTGGTGGCACTGAATTCTGGTACATGGTAACTGTTGAATAGCCAGTCTCGGCTGCCTTGACTTAAAAATAAGGTCCTGGCATATTATACCTGCTTCTAAATAGTCTAATCAGAGAAACTCTGCTTTAGGCATATTGTGGGCACAAATTCAATAAGCAGAGTTTGTGATTTCATAGATTCTAAACAAATGAGGTTTAAATCAATTCACCTTAAAGAGAAGAGTCCCCTGATAGAAAGCCTAGTGCAGCACATTCCAGCAGGGAGCAGGACCCAGATCCAAAGTTGGCTTGCTTTCCCTTGCCACATATTGGAGACCAAGAGTTCCTGAATGGCCATTGGTCAGAAGGAATTCTGCTCTGGAAGTGGCCCACAACTAGGGGAGCAGAAAAGCATCCTATGGGAAAGACAGAGAAACATCCCCCAATGACCTCCAAAGAGGACAGTGTGTCTCATACAGGGTTCCCTGATGTTGTATAAGATCCACCATGGCCAAAAACTTAACAACATGTGATTCTGTGAATGTGTGCATATGATGAGGAGGAACTCTGTGTCCTTTCTTTTCTACTGAAATCTCCCTTGGACTCTTCCATTGAGGATGGCTCTGATCCTCACCCCACCCTCATCAACACTCAGCCTTCCCTATCTGTCTGACCCAGGACTCTCAAGACTATGGGTTCCCATAAGCCATGGTGGAGGAGAATGTCCAGATACATGGACCCCCTCAGTAACAATATACAAAGGGGGGTGGAACCAGGTTGACTCCTAGGCTATCCGTAATCCCTTACCCCATGCATGGACTGATGCAGCTTGCCCACAGAGGAGGATACCCAGCAGATTGGGGACACCAACACATTATTTGCTCATTTAGTGTATCTAACTATGGATAATAAAGATATAATTTATTTAAAAATCAGTTAAAATTGAAAAAAATTAAAGAATATTAATAGAGTTGCCCTTCAAGAGTCTTGCTATCTACTGTCATAAGTGATCATTGAATTAACAACTCTTATGTGTAATATGCATTTTTACATTTGATTCTGTTATTCATTAATGTACTATAAAATACTGAGAAGAACAATGCACAGATTTGTTAAAATGCCTCAAAAATCTTAATTTCTTGAGGGCTGGAGAAATGGCTTAGCAGTTAAGGTGTTTGCCTACAAAGCAGAAAGACCCAAGTTTGATTCCCCAGGACCCATGTAAAGCCAGATGCACAAGGTGCCACATGTGTCTGGAGTTCATTTGCAGTGGCTGAAGGTCCTTGAGCACCCATTCTCTCTCTCTCTCCCTCTCTCTCCTTTTCTCTCACTCTCTCAAATAAATAAATAAATAAATAAATAAATAAATAAATAAATAAATAAATAAATAAAATTTAAACAAAAAAGACTATGTTTTCCATGTCCCTGAGGGGCTGAAGATTCACAACAGCTCATGAGGGTTTGGAATTCCCTGCTGGTTGTTCTGTTTTACCTCCTCCTCCCCCATTAGATCCTTCCCACAACATATAGAGGATCTTCTTTGCCAATGACTCTTCATCACCCAGCAATTTCTCCATGCATATTTATGAGCTCAGAATATTGGGCGGAAGCTGGGTTGGAATGTCCAATGCCAGTGGGTGTGTTTGTGAAACTGTTGCACATTTGACAAGTCCAACAGGCCAGGCTCACATGAGTGCCCGTACACTCCCCCCTTCCCTGTGCCCAGCCCACTCTTGGAGTCTTGCTGCACATAGACAGAGGCTACCTGCTTCCAGGCCCTGCTCCTTCCCTCCCAATCCATCCGTCCCAAGCATCCTGACAGCTGTGCTTCTAAGCCCAGATGTGATCATATTGCTCTCTGACTGGAAATCTTTGGCTACAATGAAAGCTCTAAAATGTCAACTTTACCTGACATGTTAACTCTTGGCCTTGCCTTTGAACTCTGATGTCTTCACTGTTGCTGTGGTTGTTTCTAATTTCATTTACAAGAGCTCTTTTCTGCACTGTCAAAACAAGTTCCTCCCTAAGGTTGCTAAGGATCAGCTCAGGAAAGAGAAGTGATATAACACAGGAGGAACTTGTCAGCTGCATTTCCTTCTAATATTTTTCAATTGTATTAAATTTTTCATCCATCTGAAATTTCCTTGTAGAGAGGGTTTTTGCTTTTAAAACAGAGAGCAAATTACCTCTCCACTATTGGAATATTCATCCTTTTACCCACTGATTTTAAAATGGTAAATTTATCATTTAAAAGCTGTCCTTATAGTCTTTCACAAGGTCACTATTTCATTTGCCTGATACAGTGATCTATTTTCGTGACTGGAAAATTATAGTTCCTATGCAAATCTGGTTAAAATACCTGTTTTTGTATAGCCAATGAGCTAAGATTTCTTTTAAATTGTATTTTTTAAAAAACAAAGAAACCTATTTCTAGGTGCATGAAAAGATATCTAAAATCAAAATTTCAATATTTATAAATAAAGTTTTATTTGTACACAGCTATGCTCACTTTTTACATACTGAAAATGACAGAATGAAACCACTACAACAGAAACCACATGACCCATGAGACAATATATGAACTATCTTTGCAGGAAAAAAACACACTTATGCTTGATCTATTCCAAAACTAACACAGCGGTGTTTAAATTAACCTACGTTTATAGATGTTTTGATACCTTCTAGGTGGAGAACAATTATGTGAGATCTAAATCTGGTATAAATTGGATGATACTCTTTTTCAAAAAGCTACAAAATAACAGAAAATAGCTATAAAGATGGATATAAATTGAGTACAATAAATCAGGAAGGGTCACAGCAAATCATACATTTCAAAAAGTGGGTAAATACTGCAAAAACAAGAAAACTAATATGCTATCAATATTAATTAACTGACACATCTCTGGTATTTTTTGCCTCTAATGGGGCTCATGTATACTTCATTAACTTCATGTGACAATACTTCCTAATATTTTCTTCAGGGAGAATAAAATAGTGACTATTTTAAGGCACCACACACACTGAAAGTGATTAGTGCATTCATGACCCCACAGTGAATCCTGATGACCTCACCAAGGAGCACCCTCAGTGGAAAGGGCCAGGAAAAGAATGATCTAGAAGGAAAACCCAAGGAGAACATGGCCAACATGAAATACGTTCATACAGTAAAGATCTCAACTAATAATATTTTTTAAAAGTTGTTTTAAATTTCCAGGGGCACTGCTCACTGAAATTGAGATTTTTCTTATTGATAGCTTGGAAAAGTGTCTTTGAGTGCCACACCTCACAAATAGAAATGCTAGAAAAGTGTGAGGCTTAAAAAACTTTGTGCCAAAAAAAAAAAACAAAACAAACTTCTTGCCAACATGAGAGCTTTGAGCTGTGAGCTTTGAGAGCACTTCAAGGTTTCATGTGCTGTGATTACTCTCTGGTCCTGCGAACTGAGGTCACCTCATAATAATAAGTTTCATGTCAATATTCCCATTGTGTTGACACAATTGGGGGTTTTTATTTTTGTAAATGTCTACATGTTGTGTCAAATTATCAATAAATGTAAATATTTCCAGTTGTTTGTTCCCATGATGTTCTCATATGGGTGACTTGGATTATACATCTATGAGCTGATTGATAACCTCTATGTAAGCTTTCATCTCTTCTTCTTGATGATGACTTTTGATTTTAAAAATGCTTAATCATTTTTATAAATAATTCATAATTTTGGTTAATTTTCCCTTTCTGTGGCTATATAATTTCTGTTATTTTAATCATTCCCTTTTGGATGTGTGTGTGTGTGTGTGTGTGTATATGTGTGTGTATGGGTGTGTGTGGGTGTGTGTATGAGTGTGTATGTGGATATTTGTGTGTATGTGTGTGGGTGTGGATGTATGTGTTTGTATGTGTATGTATGTGTGTGAGTGTGTATGATGTGTGTAGTATGTTAGAGTAGGTGTGCATGTACCATGGTACACATGTACACATGTGGAGGGCAAAGGATAACCCTGCCCTCCACATTATTGGTGACAGCATCTCTCATTCACACTGCTGTATGTTCCAAGCTCCCGGGACCACAAGCTTCAGGGTGATTCTCCTGTGTCCACGTCCCTTTAGTGCTAGGTGGGCACTGGGATTACAGACACTAGTACTGTACCATCTGTGTTTATTTTTAAATTATGGTTATAGGAGATTTGAACTCAGATACTCATGCTTAAAAGGTGTGGTAGTTTGAAGGCGATGGTTTGCATATATGGCCCCATAGACTCAGGTGATTTATTAAAATTGAGCTCCTTGCAGACAAAATCCCTAATACAGAGGGAGTGTCATTGGGGGCAGATCTTAAGTCCAGCCCAAAGGTGTGTAGAGAATAGTTTGAGCCCTGGCAATTTTATAGTACTGCTATTGGTGGTGTCTCTCTGCTTGGATCTATGAAAGGCAGCCAGCTTCTTCTGCCATTTCATGGTTTGTGATGGTTAAGTTTATTGTCAACTTGATTTGTCTAATAATATACAGTGTGCTTGCTTGCTTGCTTCTGGTGGTGGGCTTCTGTCTTTCTCTCTGATTGCTTCTGTAAAAGGAAGCCAGCCTTTTCCCTTAACTTCCCCTGGGTCTGTTACTTCAATAAATTATTTCCTCCACAAAATTGTGCCTGGTTTGGAGATTCTTCCCAGCGACCGTGGCTGACTATGACATGGTGTTTCCCTGGACTTTGTAAACCTGAAATAAACCCTTTCCACCTATAAGCTGCTTTGGGTCATGTGTTTGTCCACCAAAGGCTAGCTGATAGCAACACAGGCAAGTGTTTTATCTACTGAGCAAACTCTCCAGCCTTTTAAAGTGTATTGCTTTGTTTTCATATTTCATTTTATCTCTGACTTTTTTCTCTATCTTTAGAAGATTAATTTATTGGGCATATAATTGCAGGACTTATTCAACCAGAGGTAAAAGGATCATAACAAAATTCAAGGCCAACCAGGGATACATATAGAGATACTATCTCAAAAAAGCCAAATAAATAAATTTAAAGGTGACAAATGAAGCCATCTTTTATACCTATCCCAATCAGAAATCCATAGTTTGGACTTTTATTGAATTATAACAAAACTTATTTTGAAATCAAAGTTCTAAAAAAAAATCTATATTCAACCCTTATCAACTTAACAGATACATTTTGACTCTCACTCCCTTTAAAGCATTTTCCCTTAAAAATGAATCTTAAAATTTTGGAAATATCACAAGAGCTATAGTGTAAAGCTTTGGCAGTGTGTGTGGATTCTAACTGAAGAAAAGTTGAGAGAAACATAGGGGGCTCACAAATATTTCTTTCTGAAGTTAGGTGACCATTCATCCTATAGCCCTAGCCACAGCCCTTCAGACCACTCCCCAGCACCCCTGCACAAAAGTGAACTGTGACAGAAGGAAGTCAGAGCAGGGGTGGAATCCAAGTTGCAAAACCTTATTTAGACCATTTCTACAAAACCATGTGACCATTCCAGCTCAGAGGTAGGCCCTTGGCTCATCTCAGGGCCTGGAGAAGAGAGTCCTAGATTCAAGCTTCCTTTGCTTCATAAGAAATTCTTATCTAGGGGTTAGAGAGAAATTGCTCTGTTGGTGAAGCATTTGTGGCACAGGTCCTGAGTTTGGATTGTCAGAACTCAGGTAAAGCTAGACATAGATCAACTTAGATGCAAAAATTCTGAATAAAATCCTCACAAACAGAATTCAACAACACATCAAAAGTATTATCCAGGGGGCGGAGCAAGATGGTGGCCGAGTAACAACTTCGCCAGGACTCTCCTAAAGGTTTGACCCCCCTCAACTGCTATCCAGGCTTTGGACACCGGCCGAACCCGAGTTCGAACTCTCCCTCACTCTCTGCTCCCCTGTGGAGCAGAGGGCCGAGCCCTCCCGCCCCGGCTGGCTCCCGCCGCCATTATCCCCCGGGG
>PVHP010008781.1:0-52232 GCA_004024765.1 Zapus hudsonius
GAAAGAGAGAGAGAGAGGCCTTGAAGAAAAGGGCGGTGGAATAGAAAGAAGAAAAGGAGAGTCCAAAGCTTTGCTTCTTTGCTTTCAAGGGCCTTTTACACTGAAACACACCAGTACCTTCTTCGAATATGGGACGAAAAGTTCAGATCATCTCAGCAAGCCCTCCCTTTGGACCCCCAGATCCATCTGGGACCCCAAGCTGGAAAGATCAGAGTGGGCGCCGGTGGCCGGGTCCCCCTGACATCCTTCATCTGAATCCCCCCTGCCTGCAGGGATCCAGGACCCCCTCTCTGCTGACCCCGCCTCGCGGGGCTTCCTTCCCGCCGTCGGAGACTCACCTCTCCGCGGCCTCGACGTCCCACCGCCCGGCCGCGCGCACAGGTTCGGTTCCCCGCGGGCGGTCCGGAGCGCTGGGAACGGGCCCGGGCTCGTCTCCGAGCAGCAGCCTTCACTGGGCGAGACGCGGCGAGCTCATCGGCCCGGGGCCGAGAAGCCGCGCCTCCCGGGAGCGGGACAATCGGTAATCTCAGCCGCGCGCAGCCCCGGACGGCCGCCCCCCGCGGCCAGCCCCGCGGCGCACGCGCAATGCGGCCCGACCCGGGTCTGCGAACGGCGATCCGCTTTTCCGAGTGCTCGCCGGCGCCGCGTGCTCGGCCCGAGAGGATGGAGCAGTCCTCCGGGTCTGTGCCCTGCTCCGAGGCCCGAGACTCTCCCTCCGGGACCCCGGGGCCAGCGGGGTCGGCCGTGGGGATGCGGGTCGGGGGGAGCCGTCCCGGGATGTCCGGCCGGGCTCGCCGCGCAGAGCCGCGGTCTAGGAGCGAGCGCTGAAAGCTTCTCTAGACCGGGGGCGGGGCCGCAAGGGGCGGAGGCGGGGGCCGCGGGAGGCGGGGCCTAGGGGCGGGGCCTAGGGGCGGGGCGCGGGAGGCTCTCGCCCCGCCCCCGGCCCCCTTGGAAATGCCGACCGGCTGACGTCCGGGAGGTAGCCGGGGCAGAGGTTCCGTTGCTGGGCCGGAAGTGGGCGCTTGGGTCTCCACTGACCAACTGTCGTCATGGTGGCCTCGGTGCTTGAGGTTTCTCACGTGTTTTGCTGCCCTAACCGGGTTCGGGGAGCCATAAGCTGGAGCCCCGGACCGGGAGGACTTCTGGCCTTCGGCACGTCGTGCTCTGTGGTTCTTTATGACCCTCAGGTATGGGAGATAGGTGCTCGGCGGATCTCCTGTGCTTTCCCAGCCCGACCTGTGGGTGCGCTTGGGGCGGACTCAGCCTGCAGGCCGAGCCGTGGGGGCGCTGGCCAGGGGATCCAGGTGGAGGAGGCTCCCGTGGGGGCGCTGGCCAGGGGATCCAGGTGGAGGAGGCTCCCGTGGGGGCGCTGGCCAGGGGATCCAGGTGGAGGAGGCTCCCGTGGGGGCGCTGGCCAGGGGATCCAGGTGGAGGAGGCTCCCGTGGGCGCGCTGGCCAGGGGATCCAGGTGGAGGAGGCTCCCGTGGGCGCGCTGGCCAGGGGATCCAGGTGGAGAGGCTTAGTGGGGGCGTTGGAATAGCATGACCAGGTTCACTGTGGTTGGTGTGCTTACCATGGACGTGAGCTCTGTACCCAAACCCCAGTGAGGAGATCTCCTTCTCTGTGTTCCCTATTTGTAGTTCTGTTAAAGAATCAGTCTTTTAAAAAAATTGAAATTCAAGCATGGTTTAAAGTCATCCCACAGGTGGTATCTCAGGTGGTATTCCATACTGGTGTTTAATGAACCTGTAAAGAAATATTGTGTATATTTTAGAGACTGGACATTCCTATTAAAAGAATGAGACATGGGGTGGGAGAACCATAAGGGATGGAAATCCTGAGCAGTGGTTAAAAGGCACGACTTAACCTTCTTTGAATTGGCCATTTCCCTTTGGAGAAGTACCTACCGAACGTCCTGAGTGATTTTTTTTTGCATGCTTTACCCTGGTTAATTTATGGTAGGTACTCAATGTTACATCTCAATGGGAGCTTCAGTGTAAAAGTTGAAATGCATGTAGATGGACAAAGTGTGTCCTATAGTGTGGCTTTGTTAAAATTCAATATTCTATTTTCCTAATAGATTCCTTTGCTGATTCAAAACTCCAGATGAAAAATTTTAATTTACTTCTCTTTTCTTCTCTGCAAGTGTGAGGTGTATGTGTATGTTCACATGTATGTGGAGGCCAGAGTTGAATATTGAGTGCCTTCCTCAATTTTTCACCAAATGTTTTTTAAAGTATTTTAATTTATGTAGAGGAAGAGAGAGAGAGAGAGAGAGAGAGAGAGAGAGAGAGAGAGAGAGAGAGAAAGAGAGAGAGAGAGAGGCAGGCAGAAAGAATGGCTATGGGCATACTAGGGCCTCCTGCCTCTGCAAATAAACTTCAGACACCTGTACCACTTAGTGCATCTGGCTTTACATAGGTACTGGGGAATTAAATGTAGGCCATCAGGCTTAGCAAGCAAACGTCTTTAACCACTGGGCCATCTCTCCAGCCAATTCACCTTATTTTATCATTATTATGTCTATCCTTGCACTCATTCTGTAGTCCCAAGCGGGTCTCACAGTGTGATCTGCCTACCTCTGCCTCCTGAGTGCTAGGATTGAAGGTGTGGGCCACCAAACCAGGCTCACCTTATTTTTGAGACAGGTTCTTACTGAATCCAGAGCTTCGGCTAGATTAGGTAGTCAGCACTGGGGAAATCCCTTGGCTCTGCTTTGCAAATGATGAGATTTCAGGTGTACCCCCTGTGGATTCCAACTCAGGTCTTCATGTGATCCTGACAGGCACTTTAGCCACTGAGTCATCTGGTCAGCTGGACTATTCCTTATCTTGATTTTGCTTCTCTCTTCTGATGTTTGCTTTTTGCTAATTGCCATGCATTCTTGAACAGCCAGAGGAAGAACAACCAAGGATTAATTTGACAGTGACTGCCAACCACCAATCTACAGAAGCCCATGATGTACCGCAAATGAATGGATTTGTCCCATCTTTCCATCTTTTGGAGGGGGTGGAGGGAACAGGTCTCACTTTGTAGCTGAGGCTGCTCTTGAATTCGCTGTGTATTCCAGGCCTCCCTACTGAACTCACCTCCTCTTGCCTTGGCCTCCCAAAGTGCTGGGATTATAGGTTTGAGCCACCATGCCTAGCAACGTGATAGCTAATGTTAGGATATTTTAATTATCAAAAAAGAAGATTGAGCCCAAGAAACAGTTTTGTTAAATATTTGTTGGTTATGGCATTAAATTAAACATAGGAATAAGTGTATGTGAAATGTCAAAATACAGTTGTTGTTTTTTTTTTAAGGTAGTGAAGAACAGTGGGAGAAGAAAGCTAGTTTATTTAGACAGTTTCAGTCAGGGACTGAGGCCCAGAGGGAATTAAGATACCACTCCACATGCCATCTCATTCTGACACAAGAATGAAAACTCCTGGCAGAACTCATGTCTGACCAAGACTGATCTGCAAAGCACCCACAGTTGAACATAAGACTCCAACCCCAGTGGTTGGACTCTAGGAACTGTCTTCCAGATTTGTTTGTTTTTGTTTTTGTTTTTCAAGGTAGGGTCTTGCTCTAGCCCAGGCTGATCTGGAACTCACTATGTAGTCTCAGCGTAGCCTTGAACTCACAGCAAATCTCCTATCTCTGTCTCCTGAGTGCTGAGATTAAAGATTTATTAACCAATTTGGTCTTTCCCATGCCTACCTATAAAGGTGGCAATCCCATATGCATAGTCCTTTCTTGCCTCCTGCTCTCCTCACTTCCTTGGGCTCTTGCTCCTTTGCTTCCAGCTTTTATCTTGTGTGGCCTGGACCCCACACCCCCACAAGAGTTCCATTCCCTATCTGGTTGGGAACCCCTGTTTCTTAATCCTAGCCTCTCTGCTCGGTTCTGTTTTATAATTTTTTTTCCTTATTACATATATCCACCATGTGCATATTTACACTCTGGATCTGCCATGTGGGTGCTCTCACTAACTTTTCTTTAGCCTCCCTCCATGGAGAGCATGTGACAGATGCCACGTGTGTTCCTCTCTTCTAAGCTCTTTCAGTTTGCTCTCATAGAAAAGTACATAGCAAATACCAGTGTGTATTTCTCCTGTATTTCACCTTCCATGTGTTTTCAGCCTCCTCTAATCTTTCCTTAGAAGCCTATTTTTCCCATAGATGCCACACGTCTGTGGTTTCATTCTAACTTCTCTTTAAATGTATTCTAATTTCTCCTTTAATTCTCTTAAATGACAAACTGCTTTCAATGTGCTTGTTGCTAGTCCAATTTCTCTCTAAATTTCATTATTTCTTAAGTGTGTTTTCCACATGAAATAGTGTTCTGGCCTTCCTTCCCAGATACCAATTCCCTTTAAATAAATTACATAACTTGAGATTTCTCTCCAAATAAACTCAATAATTCATAATTTGTCCTTCTTGAATCTGTCTTCATAATTCTTCATTAAAGATTAGGAAAGAACCCAAAAATTGGGGTTCATAAATTTGGGGGACCCCTTGAATCTCAAAATCCCACATTAGTAGGGTCTTCAGACTGACCTGGAATTTACTATATAGTCTTAGGCAGGCCTTGAACTGATGGCAATCCTCCTACCTCTACCTCCTGAGTCCTGGGATTTAAGGCATGCACCACCACACCAGCTTGCTTCTGTGTTTGTTTTTTCCAGCCACGGGAGTTCTGGTTGGCATATAAACAGACATGAAGCCAGTGCTGTTGACAATACATAGAGAAAAGACCAAAAGAGAAGTCACATGATTAAAATCTTCCAGCTGTGGGTGAAGTAAAGATGCTCATGTGGGTGGCTTGGTAAAAGCAGCAGGCTAGGTTCTGCGAGACTGGTGGTAGCCTTGTAAGACGTTAGTAGTTAAGGGTCATAACCTTGTCACTGGCTGAAGAACCTACTGTCTGACCAGCCATGGCATGGAAAATGAGCCATGAATTTGTATACATTAACTGCAGAGTCCTCTGTTGAATTATTTATTTTAAATAAAACCATCAAATTAATACATCATGGTAGTAACCTCTGTGGCTGATAAGAAAGAGGCTCTTGTGTAGCCTGGAGGGTCAGGACAGGCTCTCCAGGTGACAAGAGGGGTGGGTAGCATCTGAGATCTTCATTTATTAACAGGATGCTGGGAATGGGAGTGTCTAAAGGCCATAAAGAGCTAGTGAACGGGTAACTTAAGCCACAGTTCCAAGCTTATGACTTGGAGAAGGCAACTCTGTTGATACAGTTCTGGACTTTCTACTGCATCCAAAGCACTACCTGATTTTTACTCATTTATTCATTATCATTTACTAATTTGTGTTTTCTTCTCTAAAGAAAAGGGTGGTTATTACCAATCTGAATGGTCACACTGCTCGAGTGAATTGCCTACAGTGGATTTGTAAACGGGATGGCTGTAAGTATGATCCTGATTGCTAAAGACAACCTCAAATGTTCTGATAAAGCACACCTAGTAGTTTTTGTTTAATTGCTTCTCTCTCTCTCTCTCTTTTTAAGAAAGCTTAAAGTTTTTAAAAAATATTTTATTTATTTATTTGAGTGAGAGAAAGAGACAGAGAGAGAATGGGTATGCCAGGGCCTCCAGCCACTGCAAATGAACTCCAGACACATGCTCCACCTTGTGCATCTGGCTTTATGTGGGTACTGGGAATTGAACTCAGGTCCTTCTATTTTGCAGGCAAATGCCTTAATCATTAAGCCATCTCTCCAGCCCCCTTGTTTTTAAAAAATAATTTTTATTTATTGGCAGAAGAAACAGAGAGATTGGGTGTGTCAGGGCCTGTAACCATTGCAAATAAACTCCAGATGCATGCGCCACTTTGTGCATCTGGCTTTATGTGGGCATTGGAGAATCTAACTTGGGTCTTTAGGTTTTGCAGGCAAGCACCTTAACGGCTGAGCTATCTCTCCAGCCCTTTAATTGCTTCTCTTAATGTAGCATTACCTTATTTGATTTTAGGTAGTGACCTTACTTGATGTTAGTTGGTATGCCTGGTAGTTGAAGCATGGATAACACAGCAGTATGTAGGATGTGGATACAGACACCTGTGACTTGGCAGTTCCCTGTTGTCCAGAGCTTTTGACTGAGAACCTGTGAACTGGACATGGGTAGAGGCAACTATCAGACGACTCAGTCTGTTTCTGCCACAGACAAGCGATTCATTTTTTTTTTCTTAATTTCACTTGTTTATTTGTATGTGTGTGTATGTATGTATATATGTATGGATGCATGCATGCATACATGCATGCCAGGGTCTCCTGCCACTGCAAATGAATGTCCATCCAACTTCTTGTAAGTGGCTTGGTAAGTGAACCTGTTCTGGCAGGCTCCACAAGCAAGTGCCTTTAACCACTGAGCTATCTCCCCAGTCCCAACTGTTGCATTTTTCAGTGAAGATGTTGGTTGCCTCTGTGTTGCACTTGTTAGTACCATCTGACAAGTAAGGGAGTGTGCTGGATCCAAAGGCCCTTAGAGGTTCATGAGACTTAGGAGGTCCAAACTAATCTCATAAAGCTAAGAAGTAATTGAGTCGCACTGTTGATTCACATTCTCTGATGACCGCACTGTGGGGTGTCTACCAGCCTCATGGAATTCTGTGGCTGGTTACATGGTTCTGTAACTTCAGTGACACAAGGTCATATGTCATGGAGCCACAACTACAGTGGATGAAATACAGAAATACAGATGTGGAAGTCCAGTGATATACTAATTAATTCTTAAAAAGATCTATAGAAATGTAAGATAGTGCCTCTGTTTTTATGAATTCCTTGTTTTGGAATTCCCTAATCCCCATGAAAATTTGTGACTTGTAATTTTTATACAATTTGATAAGCATTTTTCAAATTTTTCTGTTTTTTTTTTTTTAAATTTTTTTTGCCAGGTGTGGTGGCTTACACCTTTAATCCCAGCACTAAGGAGGCAGAGGTAGGAGGATTGCTGTGAGTTCAAGGCCACCTCGAGACTATGTAGTGAATTCCAGGTCAGCCTGGGCTAAAGTGAGACCCTACATCAAAAAACAAAACAAAAAAACCCTACATCACCCCCCAAAAAAATTTTTTTTTATCTGCAAGGAGAGGGAGAGGGAGAGGGAGAGGGAGAGGGAGAGGGAGAGAGAGAGAGAGAGAGAGAGAGAGAGAGAGAGAGAGAGAGAGAGAATCGGAGTGCCAGGGCCTCCAGCCACTGCAAACAAACTCCAGATGCATGCATCACTGTATATCTGGCTTTACATGGGTACTAGGGAATTGAACCCCAGGTCATTAGGCTTTGCAGGTAAGTGCCTTAACTGCTGAGCTATCTAGCCAGCTCTGTTTTTAATTTTTAAAAAGTATTTTATTTGTTTGATGGGGGAGTATAAAGTGAGAGAGAGAATGGGTACTGCCAGGGCCTCTCTTACCACTGAAAATGATCTTGAGGTGCATTATGCATCTGGCTTATGTGGGTTCTGGAAATTGAGCACAGGCTACCAGGCTTTGCAAATGCCTTTAACTGCTGAGCCATCTCTCCAATCCTAACTTCTGGCTTTTTATGTGGGATGTGAAGATTGATTTAACATCCTCAGGCTTGAGCAGTGAATACTTTATCCTTTGAGCCATCTCCCCATTTCTTTTCTTTTCTTTTTTTTTTTTTTTTTAAGACGTGCACCACCACGTCCGGCTTTATTTTTTCTTTTCTTTTTTTTCCAACATTTTATTTATTCATTTTCAATCAGAGAGATGAGAGAGAGAGAGAGAGAGAGAGAGAGAGAGAGAGAATGCACCAGGGCCACCACCTTGTGGGTCTGGCTTATGTGAGTCCTGGGGAATTGAACCAGGGCCTTAGGCACTGCAGGCAAGTGCCTTAACCTCTGAGCCATCTCTCCAGCCCTCCCCATTTCTTATCTTCCCTTTAAAAGTGATGTTACATGAAATGAATTATGTGTTTATCACATTAATCTGTCACTATGAGCAATTTCCTCCAAGAATAGGGCTTTGCTACCAGATATTTCACATATCCTTTCTAGCCACAGTATGAGGGACATAGAAAATGTTAACAATACAATTTCATATTTGTAAAGTGTCTGATTTTTAATGTGCTACTTTTGTGTACCTTAGTACACTTATTCTCAAAGTCATGTAGATAGATGGGGTGGCTTGATTCAGATGTCCCCCATAAACTCATGTATTTTAAGTGCTTCTTCCCAGGTGGTGGTAGTCTGGGAGGTATGTTCCTGGGGGTGGGCCTTGAGGGTTACTAGCCCTAGCTTACCAGGTTTCCTGCTCCTGTTTCCACCTGCTGCGGCAGAGGCGATGTCTAGATGTCTAGCCTCTGCTCATGCCATGTTTTCCTATGCCATCATGAAGCTTCCCTCGAGACTAAAAGCCAAAATAAACAACTTTTCTCCCATCAGCTGCTTTTGCTTGGGTGCTTTGTCCCAGCAACAAGAAGGTAACTGCAAAAATAGATAAATAGCTTACCTTTTGTGATCCTTGAAGAGATTGAAGTCTAAGGTCACAGTTGGCTGAGAGCAAAGATAGGACATAAACCTGGGACTTTGGCATACAAGTCTAATACCATTTATGTATTTATAATTGTGCACCAAAAATATCTTATAATGTGCCTTAGGCTGTCCACCAGCAGCTGCCTTCTCAAAATATCCAGCCCATAGGCCAGAAGAAACAAATAAATGTGAAATGTACCAAAATTACATTTGTCCTCTTTTTTTGGTACAAACTCCTTTTTATTTTGTGATTACCGCTCAATTATAAATGTTTAAAAGAATTATGTTGGGGATGGGTGTGGTGGCGCGTGTCTTTTTTTTTTTTTTTTTGGTTTTTCGAGGTGTTTTTAATCATAGCACTCACAGAGGTAGAAGGATCACTATGAGTTTGAGACCAGACTGAGACTACATAATGGATAAACAAACAAGCAAACAAACAAAAAAAGAACTATGTTGGAGTATATGTCTAATCTCAAAAATAAGGCATATACTTGATAGCAATAGTTGACTGTTATTTCTCACGAATGCTGTTCCTGAGTGAATGTGAAGAGGAACAGTGAGACAAACCCAGATGGATGCTGTAGAAACAACTAACCGCTGAGCCATCTCTCCAGCCCTTGTAGAAACAACTAGCCTACAGGGTTTTCATAGAAAGAAGGGAAGACTGGTGTAGCTTAAATGAGATTACAAAGATATAGTTACCAAATATGCAAAAAGTAATATGTAGACTCTGAATTCCAAACAAAAGGTTACGAAAATATTACTAGAGTAATTCAGGAGGGTTTTAAAAAATATTTTTATTTATTTGTGAGAAAGAGGTAGACAGAGAAAGAAAGTAAGAAGAGAATGGGTGCACCAGGCCCTTTAGACATTGCAAATGAACTCCAGACACATGTGCCACTTTGTGCATCTGGCTTTATGTGGGTACTGTGGAATCAAACCTGGGTTGTTAGGCTTTGCAACCTTTAACTGCTAAGCCATCTCTCCAGCCCCCGGGAAGTTTCTATATGGACTATATGGTACATAATAATGCTATGTCAATGTTGAAATTTTGAGTGTAACAGTTATATTTTGAACATGGCGGAAAGTGTTACAGTTGTCAGGAGATATATGGAAAAATCTTTGAGGATCAGTGGTGACAGTGTTTGCAATTTACTGTTTTTATTATAATTAGTGAAGTATTGAATGTAGACATTGGATTCACTATGGCATTTCCATACACGCAGCTGTAGTGGGTTGATTATGTCCTTCTACTCTTTTACTGCTGCTCTTTCCCTCTTTGGCTCCTTCCCAGCTCTCCTAGTATTTTGAGAATTTAAAAAAAAATACTTATAGCTTTCACAATCATAGATCATAAGCCATTATGATTCCCTCCGCACCCTCTCCCATATCTCTCCCTTCTCTTAGTCAGTCTCTCATTTGTTTCGGTGTCATCATCTTTTCCTCCCATAATGTGTAGGTATTATCAGGCACTGCGAAGTCATGACTTTCAAGGCCATTTTGTTTCTGGAGGTTTGTGTTGTAAGCAGCCCTACCCTTTCTTTGGCTGAGATTTTTTTTTTAAAGTTTTTACATATGAGAGGAAAACATGATCCCTTTCTTCTGTGTTTGCCTTATTTCACTCAACATAATGTCCTCCAGTTTCATCTATTTATTGTGAGTGACAGGATTTTATTTTCTTTGTGGTTGAATAATATTCCTTTGTACAGGTGTATCATATTTTCTGTATCCATTCTTCTGCTGAGCAACTTGTTTTTGGTGGTTTTCAAGAACCAAAAAGTGGGGCTGGAGAGATGGCTCGGCGGTTAAGGCACTTGCCTCCAGTGCGTAAGGCCTCGGGTTCAATTCCCCAGGACCCACATAAGCCAGACCCACAAGGTGGTGGCCCTGGTTCTCTCTCTCTCTTTCTCTCTCTCTGTATCTGTCTGCTTGAAAATGAATAAATAAAATATTAAAAAAAAAAAGAACCAGACCAGAAACAGCTTGTGCAGGAAAAGGTCTATTAAAAAAAAAAAAAAAAAAAAAAGAACCAAAAAGTGTGTGTATAGATATATGACACATTTAAAATATTGAAGAAATAGGACCAAATGTTAATCTGGGTACAATCTAGTTAAGGAATTTATGGGAGTTTTTATGTTTTGTTTAGCTTTGAAAAATTTAACACTAGCTAGGGGAAAATAACCAAAGCAATTCTTAGTGGAAAGAGCAATGTTGGCTTAGTACAATACCTTATTTCAGTTTATAATACAGAGCAATAGTAAAAACAAACAAACACAAAACAGCACACTACTGGCACAGAAACAGATCTGCAGACCAGTGGACTGGAAGACAGGACCAGAAATAAACCTACATAGCCACAGTCACTTAATTTTTGACACAGGTGTCAAAAACATGCACTGCAAAGCCTGAGGAGATGGCTCAGTTAAAGGTGCTTGCTTGCAAAGCCTGCTGGCCCAGGTTCAATTTCCCAGCACCCACATAAAAGCCATATATAAAAGTTGCACATGCATCTGGTGTTTATTTTTAGTGCCAAGAGACCCTAGCATGCCTACGCACACATGCAAATAAATGAAAAATTGATAGACAATTTTTTTTTTTTTTTTTTTTTTTTTGGTTTTTCGAGGTAGGGTCTTGCTCTAGTCCAGGCTGACCTGGAATTCACTATGTAGTCTCAGAGTGGCCTTGAGCTCATGGGCGATCCTCCTACCTCAGCCTCCTGAGTGCTGGGATTAAAGGCGTGCACCACCACGCCCGGTGACAATTATTTTAAAGTGTGGAATCCTTGAAAAAAAAAACATTGAAAAAAATATAGTGTCTTTAATTAATGGTGCTGGTAAACCTGGATTTCTACTTGAAGAATGAAACTAGATCCTTTTACCCAGCACAAAAATCATTTGAAAATGAGTCGAAGACCTTCATATGACACTGCTGGAGGGAATCATAGAGAAACACAAGATTTAGGCATAAGCAAGGACTTTCTGGAAAGAACTCCATCTGTACAGAAACTAATCCCCAAAATTAATAAATGCTATTACATGAAATCAGAAATCTTCTATATAGCAAAGGAAACAGCAGTGTAAAGAAACAACCTGCAGAATAGGAAAAGTCTTTGCCAACTACACATCAGGCAGATTAATATTCAGAAGATATATACATATAAAATCTGCAAAGATTAAACACTAAAAACCAAATCATTTTCAATAAATGGCCAAAGGTGGATGATGCCTGAAGAACATGAGAATCTCCCCTGGCCTCTCCACGCATTGCACACACAGAGAAGAAATACAAATGGCCAATAAATGTTTGAAAAAGTGTTCAACATCCTTAACCAATTAAAATTAGCAAATTAAACTGCTTTGAGATTCCACCAGAATGGCTATCCTTGGGGTTGGGAGATGGCTAAGCAGTTTAAGGTGCTTGTTTGTAAAGCTTGACAGCCTGGATTTAATTCCCTAGCATCCATGTAAAGATGGGCACAAGAATCTGGAGTTTGTATTCAATGGCAAGAGATGCTGGCATGCCCCCTCCCCTCCCACAACACACAATCTTTAAGTTGAAATTAAAAAAAAAAAAAGGGACTGGAGAGATGGTTCAGCCATTAAGGCTGCAAAGCTTAACAACCCAAGTTTGGTTCTCTAGTACCCATGTAAAGCCAGGTGCACAAAGTGTCTCAAACATCTGAAGTCATTTGCAGCAGCTGGAGGCCCTGACACATCCATTCTCTCTGTCTTCTCTCTCTCCTTGTTTGCAAATAAATATATAATTTTTTAAAAAATGGCTTTCCTCAGTAAAACAAAGAAGTTTGGCAAAAGAAGTGAGGAACCCTTATTCGCTGCTGGTGGAAATGTAAACTTGTACAGCCACTGTGTAAATCAGTAAGGAAGTTCCTCAGACTAAAAATAGAACCACCATATGACCCAGCTGTTCCACTCTTGCATGTTGCCTAAAGCACTCTTAAGTCAGCATACCACAGAGATACTTGTCCATCAATGTTTATAGTTTTATTAAACTAGGATAGCTAGGAAATGGAACTAACCCAGATATCCATCAATGTATGAGTGAATAAAATGTGTGGGTTCCATGGTGTAATGGTGAGCACTCTGGACTCTGAATAAATAAAAAGAGGCACATATACATAGTGGAATATTATATAGCCTTATGAAATTATGACATTTGCAGAAAAATAAATGCAACTGGGAATTATTATTGTAAATGAAATAAATCAGTCAATCAAGTACCACATGTTTTCTCTCTAAAATCTATGTGGGACCTAGATTTTAGTGTGTGTGTGTGTGTGTGTGTAGGTCAGGAAACTAAAGTGGATCATGAGAGAGGAGAAAGAGCTCTTAAGGGAGGCCAGAAATAGAAAGGGTGATGGAATATATGAAATAGGAAAACATAAGGAGGAAGTAATTGGGGGAAGAAAGGGAATCAGCAAAAGGAGGGGAAGGGGCCCAGGGGAGGGCAGTGGGGAAAGAATGCACAAAGTATATCGACATGAATGTATGTATGTACGAAGATGCCATGATGAAAGCCATTACTGTGCATGCTAACCAGCTTAAATAAAAAAGGAATAACAATATTTATTGAGGTGTCATTTTTTTCAGCTCCTTCCACTGAATTAGTTTCTGGAGGATCTGACAATCAAGTGATTCACTGGGAAATTGACAATGATCAGGTGGGTAGATGTTTTCAACTATAAGAAATGCCTTATGTTGACTTTTTGGCTTTTTAAACCTCAGGGCCTTTGTTTTTTCTTTATGAAGTTTTCTTAATTTTGCTTATCTATTATTTAAATACTTTCATCTTTTTAAAAAATCTGTGGCACAGAAACTTTTATCTTCTTTTTTGATTTTAGCCCAAGATACTTATAGTTTTTAAAAAAATATATTTATTTATTTGCAAGTGGAGAGATACACAGAGAGAGAGAGAGAGAGAGAGAGAGAGAGAGAGAGAGAGAGAGAGTGTATTGGCACACTAGGGCCTCTAGCCACTGCAAACATACTCCAGATGCATGTGCCACTTTGTGCTTCTGGCTTATGTGGGTAATGGGGAATTGAATCTGGGTCCTTAGGCACTGAAGGCAAGCGCCTTAACTGCCGAGCCATCTCTCTAGCCCACTTATAGTTTTTTAATCATTATTTTGAAACAGAATCTTATTGTATAGCTAAGGCTAGCTGTGAACTCATGACCCTCCCAAGGGAAGGGAGGAGAATAGTGTGGGAAGCACGCTCAGTGTAGATTCTCTATTTTCTCCGCTTCATGGGCCTGTATTCTTCCTCTGCTTTCTCCTCCATATTCATGTGCTGTCAGTCATTTCTGAATTTCCTTTTATTCTGGAGTAATTTTCAAGCTATTCTGTTTTCAGTGATAGTGAAAACTGTTGTGTTAATAAGGCAGCTACTCCCATGTGATTATAAGTCTTCATAGTTCTGTGTCATCCAGTATGCTGTGTGTGACCCAGGTGGGTCCCTGCTAATGGACTAGGTTTACAGTGGCAGGAGGCCCTGGTGTGCCCATCTCCCTCTCTCCCTCCTTGCAAATAAATAAAATATTATAAGAATTTGTTCTTAAAGGGGCTGGGGTGATGCTCAGTTAGTAAAATGCTTGCCTCGTAAACATGAGAGGATGCAATCCCAGTACTGGGGAGGTAGATACAGGAAGGAGGATCACTGGGGCTTGCTAGCTAGCATTCAGGCCTGATTGGTGACCTCCAGTCAAAGGAAAGACTGTCTCAAAGGAGGTGGACAGTGTTCCTGAAGACAGCACCCGATATTATCCTTAGGCTTCCACATTCACATGGACACACACCTGTGTGCACACTCATGTACATTTAAAAAGGTGTTTGTTCTTAGGTTGGGTGATCTGGATAAGCCTTTTATCTCAGAACTTCAAGCCTGAGGCTGGAAGGTTACAAGATCTAGGCCAGAGTTTAACAGCAAGACTAGGTCTTAAAAAAAAAAAAAAAGTTTGTTCTTGGGCCAGGGCTCTTGTTCTCTTGTTTAGTGGTCAAGAAGTTGTCTAGCATGCACCTGGGAGAAAAAGAATTTTTTAACAGACATTTGGAAGTCAGTAATGATTTTTAAGGAAAGAAATATGAATGTCAAAGAAAGAGTACTATGAGAATAGGGAAAAATATGAAGAAAGGATAGAGGGTATTCCTCCTACCTCTGGAGGCCTCCCAAGACTAAGGGTATGCTTTTGAAGGAATGTTTTGAGTCTTGACAGGTTGCCAAAGATATGGGGGTGTGATAGGTAGGGAAACAAGTGATTAAAATGATGAGAGGGCCAGAGGAGAAAGGTACTTCTACAGAAAAAAAATAGGCAAATTAGAGGGAAGATGTGAAGCAAGTCATTTGAGCTGCTTCCTCTATTAGTACACTTATCCTCAGAAATAGAGGGCAAGTGTAGGCCAGGCAAGATGTGCCCATTGGTGCAGTAATGGCATGTGAGTTATGGGGATAACCATCTGCTTTCTGATTGGATTTGAGGCCCACTTCATGGGAGGGAATTCATGCCTGGTGCTGAAACCTAATCAAGGGTCTGAGGAGATGGCTAAGTGGTTAAAGGTTCTTACTGCTCACATGGTTACATAAGCTTCCTCCCCCCCCCCCCCATTTTGGGTCTCATTCTAGCCCAGATTGACCTGGCATTCACTCTGTAGTCTAGGCTGGCCTCATATGTAGCAATCTTCCTACCTCTGCCTCCCAATTGCTGGGATTAAAGTTGTACACCACCATGTCTGGCCAGATAGGCTTATTGAAAGTTTCTGTTGTCTATAATTTAGAGGACCTCTCTTGGGGGTCGGGCAGCATCTTAACTGTACTTTAATCCAGTGAGTCCTGCTTAAAAAATAGGTGAAACTGAATTTATTATTATTATTTATTTGCAAGCAGAGAAAGAAGAGAGACAGAGAATGGGCATGCCAGGGCTTCCAGCTGCTGTAAAACTCCAGATGCATGCACCACTTTATGCATCTGGCTTTATGTGGATCTCAGGGAATCGAACCCTGGTCATTAGGCTTTGCAAGCAAGTGCCTTAACCACTGAGCCAACTCTCCAGTCCTGAAACTGATTTTTAAAAAATATTTTTGCCAGATGTGGTGGTGCATACCTTTAATCCCAGCACTCAGGAGGCTGAGGTAGGAGTAACACTATGAGTCTGAGGCCAGCCTGAGACTCCAGAGTGAATGCCAGGTCTGCCTGGGCTAGTGTGAGGCCCTACCTTAATTTGTTTTTCAAATTTATTTGTTAGGAGAGAGAGAGAAGAGAGAGAGAGAGAGAGAGAGAGAGAGAGAGAGAGAGAGAGAGAGAGAGAGGGAGAGAGAGAGAGAGAATCAGCGTGCTTGCTGTTATAAATGAACTCCAGTTGTATGGGCCACTTGTTGCATCTGGCTTTATGTGAGTAATGGGGAATTGAACCCAGGATGGTAGCTTTGTAAGTAAGTGCATGTAACCACTAAGCCATCTCCCCAGCCCTGATTTTTTAAAAAAATATTTTATTCATTTTTAAGCAGAGAGATACAGACACACACACACAGAGAGAGAGAGAGAGAGAGAGAGAGAGAGAGAGAGAGAGAGAGAGAGAGAGAGAACACCAGGGCCACCACCTTGTGGGTCTGGCTTATGTGGGACCTGGGGAATTGAACCCAGGGCCTTAGGCACTGGAGGCAAGTGCCTTAACCGCTGAGCCATCTCTCCAACCTTTTTTTTTTTAATTAAGACAGAATCTCAGTACCCTAACCTGGTCTAAAGTCATAGCAGTCCTCCTGCCTCAGCCTCCTGAGGGCTAGAATTACAGGCATGAGCTACCATACCCAACTCTGTAATTCCTTATCATAGCACTTTTGGCATTGTTTCTGATTTAGGTTTTAAAAACAGTCCATCTCAAAGGCCATGAAGGACCTGTGTATGCTGTACATGCCATTTACCAGACCGGGCCTTCAGATGGAGTGTTGCATACACTGATAACTTCTGCAGCTGCAGATTCTACTGTCCGTCTCTGGTCTAAGAAGGGGTCAGAAGGTAGGTGTTCTGGTTTGAGTGGGACACCAGGGGTGAGCCTTGAGGTTTTATAGTCTGGCCCTGCTTTTTCTCCCTCTGCTTCCTATCTGCCAAAGTGACAAGCCAGCTTCCAGCTCCTGCTGCCAAAACCCTTCCCTTCCTTAATTTATTTCTGTTCAGCTAATAGAGTAGGCTTGGAGGCATTATAATCCAAGAAAGTGGGATGATGATTATCAAATGAATACTAACAAGAACATACATATAATTTTCTTCAACATTTAAAGCAATTTAAAAGAAGTTATAATACTAATCTGAATGTGTTTCTTTCATGCTTTTTCAAAATACTCCTAAGCCACACTGACTGTATAAATCCCACTTAAAACTTTTTGTATGAACTGTTGAGTTCCTTATAGCCTTATGATAAGTGGGGGTTGGAACTGACCTATCCTATCTCCCTGCCAACACCCAGGGCTGGGATGATGCCACCCAGCCTTTCTAGGTAGGTAAGCTCAGAGATGTTTACAGATTTTTGTTATTTTTTCAGTAACATGTCTTCAGTCCTTGAACTTTGGAAATGGGTTCGTTCTTACTGTCTGCTTATCTTTTTTGCCCAACACTGATGGTAAGTATCTTAAGTATATATCAAAGGAACAGCATACTTACATACTTCTGTATTACCAAATCTTGAAGAAATGTTTTGGGTCTTAATCTTTTATCTAGTTGTTTGTTTGTGATGTTGGGAATCCAGTTGATGGCCCCACACATGCTAGATAGCTCTCTACCATTGAACTACATTCCCAGTCCTGCATCTATTGTTGTCATGAAAGGAGCCAAGCATGGTAGTACACATCTGTAATCCCACATTATCAAGGTGGAAACAGGAGGATCACGGGGTTCAGGGCCAGCCTAGGCTATATAAAGACCCTGTTTCAAAACACCAAAACAACATAAAAGGATCAAAGTGAGAGGTAAATAACATAACTTTTATTACAATATTCTAGTGACCCAAGTGTATGTCACAAAGTTAAGTGGCAGTGGCAGTGGCAGCCTCTCCTGCGTGTTGCTCTCAGCAACAGGAGCTGTGATGCCATCATCCATGGAACACTCCTGTTTTGTGCAAGGATTCCTTAGGAGGAGAGCTTGTGAACATTCTGGTTTCATAACAGAATTTCATTTCTCTCCATCTACACTGAAGTCAGGTGATCAGAGTGCTTATAAATAATTGACTTAACAAGAACGAGAGAAGACCTTTGACAGGGACATTTGATGATAGCAAACTGTTTCCTTATAACAGTGCATTATGTCCTGCTCTAGTCATTAGAGCTGTTCTTTGGTAATATGCATTTTTCCAGAAAGCTCGCAATAGTCACCTCGGAGCTTTTTAGCCACATATTTAATCTTGTATTTCTGATTTGTTTGAGCATTTCATTCATCCTCAAGCCAAATGTAAAGTCCTTGAAATAAACATAGCTGTGGATTTTTGTGCTGTGACTGTGATGCTCATTTGGGTGGGCTCACTGTTTTCTGTATAGGTCTTTGGCAGGGGTGATGAAAGGTACCCTGCTTGTTTCTGGGCTTCCTTTTCATTGCTCTATCATAGCAGCACAGAATGGAGATGTTATTTATCTCACTTAGTTCATAGTTATTTGTCAATAACCACTGAGTAAAACTTGTAGAGTGTTGCTTTTATTCCTTTAGACATTGAGCATTTTCAGTTTATTTGCTCATGGTATAGAGAATTAAAGACCCATAGAGGTGATCATGCTGTGCTGGTACTTACATCAGTGTCTGCTTTTTTCTTTTCAGTACCAATATTAGCATGCGGTGATGATGACTGCAAAATTCACTTATTTGTTCAACAAAATGACCAGGTAATTAATGTTATCAAGAAACTACGATTATATTCTGCATAATAGCATCACTAAATACAGTTTATTTCCATATTATGGAATTTTAGGAATGGGGCTGGAGAGATTGCTCAGTGGTTAAAAGCTCTTGCCTGGGTCCCCAATAGCCATGTAAAGCCAGATATATACAAAGTGGTACACGTGTCTGGAGTTCATTTGCAGCAGCAGGAGGCCTTGGGGCATCCATTCTCTCTCTCTCCTCTCAATAAAAATATTTTATTTTAAAAAATTTAGGAATATTTAATTCAACCCAGAATGATCCAGTAAGGGGGATCTTTTTGTCCTTTGTTAGATTTTTTTTTTTCCCCTTTTGAACACCTGTATCTGCTGCCTTGGACACCATCCTGAGCTGTTTGTTACAGGACATAATTGTTACATGGGGAAAGGAGAAAAGGAAGATATTTTTTACCTTAAATTTTATTTTTTTATTACCTGGATCTCACTCAAATCCTATGCCGGCCTCAAACTCACAGTGATTCTCTTACTTCTGCTTTTTAAGTGCTGGGACTAAGGCATATGACACCACGCCCAGTAATTTTTTTTTAAACCTAGAATGGAGAGCCAGACCACATCATTTCCTTAAAGTTTTGAATGAGATAGGATATACCTATATTGAGGCACCCTATGGTAGTATTCTTTCGAGTTGTACCTACATGTCCAATAGCTAAACTAAGGAGAGAAGGTCTAGAAATGGAGTTTGTTAATTCTTTTTAAAAATTTTTATTTATATGCACATGTGTTTATGTGTGTGTGTAGGGGGTGGGTGTATGGTTGAGTTAGGGTTTGGCTGGGGAGTTGAACTTGGGCCAGCAGGCTTTTGCAAGCAAGCACTTTTATCGACTGAGCCATCTCCTAGTCCCTAGAGTTGGTTAATTCTAAGCTTAGTTATTTCGTGAGAATACTTGTTTCCTTTCATTCTGTAAGAAATTTAAAAATGGTGGTTTTAGGTCCATCTACCCAGCTTTGTTTCTGTATTGTATCCACATCATGTCATCTATCTCAAACATTTACCTTGAGACTTACAGACATTATCTACTCAGAGTTGCTCAGTTAATGATTTAGATATTATATGATGGATGAGATTCTTTGTCATTTCCAAATGAGTGCTTGGTCTTGTTTTATCAGATATGCTGTCAGTAAAAGTGATGTAGTCATGACTGGCTAAGACCAAATAAAGTCATTAGTATATCTGAAAAATGTGATTCTTACATTAAGTCATTGTTTTTTATTATTCTTAGTTTCAGAAAGTGCTTGTTCTCTGTGGACATGAGGACTGGATAAGAGGCGTGGAATGGGCAGCCTTTGGTTAGTATGGAATTTTGCTAAAGTGCACATTATAGGCAAGGTTTATGTAACTTCTAGGAAAGCAGCCTCATGTGTTTTAGTTTTTACATTTTCATTGTATTATATTTTGTATTATCCCAGTTAGAAAAGGTTACATGTAACCCCCTGTTAACTCTTAATTGGGTGGTAGGAGATGAAATAAATTGATAAATTTGACACCAGCTGTTGTGTTTACATGCAGATGTTCTTAAGAAGTTGTTTGTTGAACTTAGAGACAAGCTGAGTGTATTGTGAATACCAGAATTGTGTGCTTGTCATGTTTGTCATGCAGTTCACATGAATAAAGGGCAAGAAGAAAAGCCCAGTTTTTTTTTTTTTGTTTGTTTGTTTTAAATTCTGGAAATATACATTATAGAGGAGAAAATCTTTAAACATAAGAATATAGCATTTTAAAAAGTAATGTAATATTATTTTTTAATTAGGTAGAGACCTTTTCCTAGCAAGCTGCTCACAGGATTGCCTGATAAGAATTTGGAGGCTGTGTATGAAGTCAGCATCTTCAGAGACTCAAGATGATGAAATAAGACTAAAAGAAAATACCTTCACCATGCAGCATGGAAGTGAGTAACAGTGAAAGGGTTTGATGTAGTGGTGAGTGGTTCTTCTGGTGGCTTCCCCGATCTCTTGGCATCTCAGTTCCTTTCCTGACACTGTTACTGTCCTGTTGTGGGTTTTATTTTTATGTGAAGGTAAGCCACTTTTTATATTTCATCTTACTTGTCATAAACTGCATTAGTAGGGTTTTTTTTTTTGTTTTGTTTTGTTTTTTTTTTGGTTTTTCAAGGTAGGGTCTCACTCTAGTCCAGGCTGACCTGGAATTTACTATGTAGTCTCAGGGTGACCTTGAACTCACAATGATCTTCCTACCTCTGCCTCCCAAGTGCTGGGATTAAAGGCGTGCACCATCACACCCGGCATTAGTAGATTTTTATTGCTAAAAGTAAATTTTTAGTGTTTTTCAGTAAGTTAGTGAAATTAGCATAGGATGACCTAAAAGAATAATGTGTGACAAGCTCAGTTCTTAATCCTGTGTTGTGGTGTATGTAATTCTCATTTTCTTATGGTCTAGCATCATCAGACTGGCACCCCTGCCTGGATGATCCTGTTGGGTTTGAAGGAGATACTTTTGAGTTTGTATCTAAATTATAAATTAAGCATCATTTATCTAGTTCATAGTTTTCTATTACTTTTCTGAGTTATGAAGCCCATTAGTGTTGCGGCTGGCAATAACATTTTATGGGGAAACTGAGACATGATGTAGTCAACATGTTATGAGTAGGTATGCCCAAATATGAAAAATTTCAAGTCAGGTATGGTAGCTTACACCTATAACCCTAGCACTTAGGCTAAGGTAAGATGATTGCTATGAGTTTGAAGCCATAAAACCAAAAGTGAAAATATTCATTAAGGGCTGGAATGATTGCTCAGTGGTTAAAGGCACTTGCATGCAAAGCCTGCTGGCTTGGGTTCAGTTCCCCATGTAAAGCCTGATTCACAAAGGTGGAGCATTTGTCTGGAGTTTGTAGCAGCAAGAGGCTCTGGCACACCCATACTCTTGCTCTTTCTCTCTCTGCTCACAAATAAATTAAAAAGTTCATTTATTTATTTATTTGCAGCAGAGAAAGAGAGAGAATGGGAACACTGGGGCCCATTGCCACTGTAAATAAACTCCAGTTGTCACCATGTGCATTTGGCTTTATGTGGGTACTGGGGAATAAAACCCAAGTCCTCAGGGTTTGCAAGCAGGCGTCTTTTACCACTAAACCAATTCTCAGCCCCTCATTACCATCTTCCCATCTCACTTAAAGTGAAGAGCAAATTTTTATATTGCCTTCATGACTGCCTTGGCATCACACCTGATCTTTAGCAGGGGCAAGAAGACAGCCTGATGCTGTGACGTCTGTATTGTGAGGAGTTCCCCACTTAGGGACCTCCTACGACATAGAAAAGAATGGCAGGGTCTAGAGTTAAAGGTGCTTGCTTGCAAAGCCTGACCACCCAGATTCAATTCCCTGGTACCCACGTAAAGCTAGATATACAAAGTAACACATGTGTCTGGAGTCTGTTAACAGTGGCAGGAGACCCTGGTGTTCTCATTCTGTCTCTCTGTCTCCTCTTTCTCTGTCTCTGTCTCAAATAAATTTTTTTTTTTTGTGCTTTGGAGGTTGGGTCTCACTCTAGCCCAGACTGGGCTGAATCTCACTCTGTTTTTCCAGGCTGGCCTTAAACTCAGTAGCAATCCTCCTAAGTCTGCCTCCCAAATGCTGGGAATAAAGACATGTGCCACCAGCTCTGCTCAAATAAATTAAAAAAAAAAAAAAAAGGCATGTTAGCATGAGTCAGTATGAAGCTGACCACAGTTCGTAATTTAGGCAGTAAAGAGGTAGTATATACTTTAGATTTAAGCACATGTGTTAAAAAAAAAAAAGGTACCCTTTGCTGAAAAGATGTCATTTATAACCAGATTGTTCAAAGATCAACAAAGGTTTAGAATTAAGTTAAAAAAAAAAATACATGAGCAGCGCTGTTTAAAAGTCCAGGAAAAAAAGTCCAGAGTCTCTTCTGAGGCTCTTGATTGTAGGCTCCAGTAGCTACACCACTGAAAACACTATCTTTTCTCCCAGCAACCATTACCTGCCACAGCTCCTCAGAGGGGTAGGGCCTCATGGGCTCTCTCCCATCTGTGATGGAATGTGGGTGATGCCAGGTTGTTGAATTCAAGTCCTCACACTTACAAAGCAGCACTTTCCTGAGCTCTCTCCTCAGCCCTCTTCCACATGTTCAAGGCACTGGCATTTTTTTTTTTGTGTGTGTGTGGGGGGGTTCGAGGTAGGGTCTCACTCTAGCTCAGGCTGACCTGGAATTCACTATGTAGTCTCAGGGTGGCCTCGAACTCAGAGTGATCCTCCTACCTCTGCCTCCCAAGTGCTGGGATTAAAGGCGTGCGCCACCACGCCCGGCATGCACTGACATTCTTTTCATCACCAACCGGCATGTTTTCCACATCCTCTCTGTTATCTTTCTCTTCCTTAGCACTGTAAATTTGGCAGGACGCAGCATGCAGTAACCATGCCACTGTCTGAACATCATACTATCTCAAAAGTTGTTCCACCAAACAAATCAGTCCATTACTTTTGAATCCAGCTTCACTAGATTTTCAGAACATGGGCAGATGTAGCCAGATTATTTGCCATAATGTAACAAATGACACATAACCCATTTCTGATACAGTCCTTGGCTCTCTGAAACCTCATCCAGTCCTTACAGTCTACATTTCTGCCAACATTCTTCCAACCTTGTAGCAGAATGGAATATTGAGTTTTTTCTGTAGCCTACATCTCCAAAGGCCCAAGAGCCCCATGAGGTATATATATGCAATTTCTTGGTACCAGTTTTCCTTGTTAGTTACTTTCATGTCACTCTGGTAACAGACCTTACAGAAGCAACTTGAGAGAACAGAGACTTATTTTGGTTCATGGATTAAGGGGATCCAGCCTTCATGGTGTTGAAATGACTTGTCCATAGTGGCAGGAACATGGACTGGTAGCCTCTCACACACACAGATTAGGAAGCAGATCTCGGGCAGAATAGGGACCTGGAAGATCAGGATGGGTGAAAGACAAAAAAGAGCATATATATATATATATATATATATATATATATATATATATATTAAAGAAAATGTTCATTAATTTGTGTTTAAAGGCCAGAAAACTGACTTAGTTTCCTTTATTCATTTATGTGAAATTAGAAATTTCAAATAGTATTTTAGGTGTAAAATTTTGATAATAAATGACAAAAGGAGGCTGGTTTGTCTTTTTGCTTTTTAAAAATTTTAAGTTTATGTACTTAAAAAATTATTTATTGAGAGAGAGAAAAAAATAGAGAGGTAGACAGAGACACATAGAAGAGAGAGTGAGTACAGTCATTCCAGGGCCTCTTGCCATTGCAAACAAACTCCAGATGCATCAGATATTGGCCCCTTTGTGCATCTGGCTTTATATGAGCACTGGGAAATTGAACATAGGCCATTAGTCTTTACCAGTTAGCACCTGTGACCACTATGCCATCTATCCAGTCCTGTGTTTTTTTGTTTTTTTTGTTTTTTTAATGATATTGTTGGGAATTGAACCCAGGTCTTGCATATACAAGGCCAGTACTTTACCACTCAACTATTCTTTAGTCCTGGGTTTTGAACTGATGCATAAAAACATAAAAGTTATAGAAATGATGTTTAAACACAGATATATTATGCATGACTTTGCTTTATTTTAGTATAACAACTGTTCAGAAAAGTTTTAAATAATAAAACATATTCTTTATAATTTTTTTGACCACATGGAGGAAAAATAGGGAAAATCCTTTTCTGAACTTTTGCCTCATAATGTTGAACAGAGGGTGAGGTTGATGAAATTTTGAATGCATTTCCTTTTTTTTTTTTTTTTTTTTTTTTTTTTTTTTTTTTTTTGCTTTTCGAGGTAGTGTCTCACTCTAGCCCAGGCTGACCTGAAATTCACTGTGTGTAACCTTGATCTAGCCTCAAACTCACAGCTACCTCTGCTACCTCCTACCTCTGCCTCCCAAGTGTTGGGATTAAAGGCGTGTGCTACCACTTCTGACATGTTCTAATTTTTGACATAATTACACAGCTGACTTTATGCAGATTCTCTTCTTAGAAGACCTCTGAAGAAAGGAATTTCTGTTGGTTTTGTTGTAGGCACTGAGACTACATGTGCCGTCACTCTGGAGACTGTGCTGGCTGGACACGAGAACTGGGTCAACGCAGCTCACTGGCAACCTTCCTTTCACAAAGGTAGGGAAATGTGCACATAGGTTTCTTTATACCTCTTGGTGTGCAGCTCCATTGAAATGTACTCAGGTGCATCCTACTATGATGCTGAAAATACCATACCACCAGTAGCTTTGTTTCTAAAAACTCCTGTGCAGTTACGAGGCTTAAGAAAAAGTGACTTTTGGGCTGAAGAGATGGCTTAGCGGTTAAGGCATTTGCCTACAATGCAGAAAGACCAGAGTTCAATTCCCCAGTGCCCATATAAAGCCAGATGCACAAGAGGGCACATGTGTCTGGAGTTCATTTGCAGTGGCTGGAGGCCTTGGTGCGCCAATTCTCTCTCTCTCTCTCTCTCTCTCTCTCTCTCTCTCTCTCTCTCTCTCTCTCTCTCTCTCTCTCAAATAAATAAAATATTAAAAAAAAAAAGAAAAAGTGACTTTCAAGCAGACTTCAACTTTCGTGGTAAGAAGTTGGTAATAATGAGACATCTTTCTTATATAAAGCAACTCTCTCTTTTGCCCCTAACCTCCATTTGTGGAGGGGTAGTTTTTTTTTTCCTGCCCAAGTTAGTGCTGGTGTAGAGTGAGCAAGGCATACCCCCACCCCAGGAATAGCAATAATTACTGCTCAGCTAACCATCATTCTCCTCTCACATTCTGCCATATTTGCCAGTTTTTTCATTGTTATTGTTGCTATTATTACTCTTTTCTCTTTGGGGCCAACTGTGTTGCATGTGGCCTTGCCACAGATTTCTTTCTAGCCCCAACCCTTTGTTGTCAGTTGACAAAGATTCTGTACCTTTCTGTACTTGCTTCCCATCTCTGCACCTCAGAGCCTTGCTAGCAGCTCCACAAAACCAGGCATGGTGTTCATGACTATAATCCCAGCACTAGGGAGGTTGAGACAGGAAGATTTCGAGTTTGAGGCCAGCTTGCACTACATAGTGTAACCCTGTCTCAAAAAATAAGAAAGAGCTAGGTGTGGTAGCACAGACCCTGTAATCCTTGCAGTTAGGAGGTTGAGGCAGGAGGATTGCAAATTTGAGGCCAGCCTGCCTTATATAGCGAGATCCTGATTCAAAAATATCAAAAAGGGGAAAAAAAAGTGTACTCTTCTTTTCACTAATCTAACGTTGTATTTCTACTCTTAAAATAAGAGGTAGCTGGGCATGGTGGGTCATACCCTTAATCCCAGCACCAGGAGGCTGAGGTTGGAGGATCTCTGAGTTCAAGGCCACTCTGAGACTATATATGGTGAATTTCAGGTCAGCTCTGGGCTAGAGTGAGGCCTTACCTCAAAAAAACAGATAAGATAAAAATAAAATTAAAAATTAAAAAATAATAGGGAAAAAAACAAAACAAAAAATAAGAGATAGCCATTGTTGTAGCTAATTTATACTGGGCCCTAGATGAACAGACTGAAAATGAAAATAGAAGCACTCATTTTAAAGTTCCATTCCCAAATTAAAACTCAGGCTTTTTCTGATCTTCTAAGGAAAAAAAAATCAGAATTAGAGATATAAGCACCAAGTTTCTGTAGTTATAAGAGTAAAAACCCTGGGATAGTATAGGTATCAAAAACCTGTGGGCTCTTGTGAACCTTTCCCCTTTCCTCTGTGGAGATAACTACATGCCATTAAATTCCCATTTCATTTATCCATAACAGTAATATTTTAATTAATTAATTAATTAATTAATTAATTTTTTTTTTTTTTGCGGTGCTGAGGACCGAACCCAGGGCCTTGTGCTTGCTAGGCAAGCACTCATCCACTGGGCTAAATCCCCAACCCCCCATAACAGTAATATTTTAGTTGGTAAAACTTTATTACTATGTGTTTATTCTTTTACAACATGCCTTTTTAGTTTAATATGCTTTAGAGGTATATCTGTGTTGATTTATATGGCTCTAGTTATTGTAGTATCATATTCTATTGTCTGAAAATACCACAACATGTTATCTGTTCTAATGGTAGATTTTTTTTTTTAGTAGACTTTTTTGATGTTTGCAAATTTTGTTTTTGTTTGAGACACAGTCTCACACTGTAGCCCAGGCTGGCCTTAAACTCATAGCAGTCCACCTACCTCAGTGTTTGCACTGTCCAGCGGTGCTTGGATGGATTCGACATGAACACAAGCATAGTAGAAGGACTTTAGGTTGTCATGACATAGACAGAACCACCTCAGTTTGATGGAGAGTTTCTTCAGGCTCCATCAAGCCAAAACCGAGCCTTCCTGGTCTGTGGCAGGAGAGCAGAGCTGGGCAGAATTGATTTGGGTTGTTCCTCATTTCAGCAGCCACAAAGACCATTTTTTTTTAATGTTATTTATTTGCAAGCAGAGAGATACAGAGAATGGTGTGAACTCCGGATGCATGTGCCACTTTGTGCATCTGGCTTACCTGGGCATTGGGGAATTGAACTCAGGTACTTAGACTCTGGAAGCAAGCAACTTAACCCCGAGCCATCTCTCCAGTCCAGACCATCTTTTTGAACATTAAAAAAAAAAAAAATTAAAAGTCTGATAGCAACATGTAGCTTAGTCATGGGTGACTTTGGTCTTATCCCTTATTTTCCTTCTTTCTGTTTAAATAACATGGCAATACCATGTGTCCTTTTTTTAAAAAAAAATCTAAAAACATGGTTTTTTTTAAACGGAAAATATAACAATTATAAATATAGACAATATATTAATAGTCCTGTGGTTTGTCAGTGAATGATTTAAGTGATAATTTATATTTAGGGTTAACTTTAAAATTGTTGTAGTAAGCATGAACAAGCATAAAGCAAGAGCTTAGAGATAAATTATTTTTAATATATTTTAAGACTGACTTTAGTAATTTAGTATTATTTTAATGTTTATCCATGTACTTTTGAGCATTTAATGGACACAAATTTAATTACACATAAAAAACTCCATGAAACACAAACACATGACAGTATGTCAAGTGGCTGGTGATAAAGGACATAGTTGGATTTTAAAATGTATATGAATACTTGAGGCCCCGTGTGGTGGTGTACCCCTTTAATCCCAGTACCCAGGAAGCAGAGGTAGGAGGATTATGTGAGTTCAAGGCCACCCTGAGACTACATAGTGAATTCCAGGTCAGCCTGGGCTAGAGTGAGACCCTACCTTGAAAAACCAAAACAAAGCAAAACAAAAAATAAGATTAAAAAATACTCACTTATGAGTCAATGTTACAATATCGGTTGTATAGACAATATTCATACACCCTTAATCACAAATAAATTTTGTAGTTTTTAAATTTGTCATTTGTCTATTTTAAAATAAAATAATTATCTTAATTATTATTATTATTATTATTATTATTATTACTACTACTACTACTACACTCATTGATCTTAAAGACAGGGCAGCAGCTGTAAGAAGTTAGAAGTAACATTTTTTTGTTTGTCTTTGGGAAGACTGACATTGAGGGAGGGCAGATGGGAGGAAACAGTTGTAACTCAGATCAGAGTCTTGTGATCCTCACTTTTTCCATCTGGAGAGTTTTCAATAGCAACTTGAGGTGAGGGTCTTGTGAGTCTCCATTTCTCTATATACTAGGGACTTGTTAATAGTGTTATTACCATAACTATAGGTCTTGTATCATTATATTGTTTGTTTAAAGGTGGAATAGTTATCTTGACAAAGTATTTGTTAACTTAAGTTAGATTTATGAAATATCTAGAGAGAAAAAAAGTCATACAATATCTCCCAGGTGAGGGTATTTGTCTGTGAGGGAGAGAATAAAATTTTGAAGCAGGAACCATTATGTTCTGAGGGACAGTCTAAGCAATTACTTTTTGTGAAATTAGAATTGAGACAGTTACTTAATGAATAAAATCTTGATTAAGCTTAATCATCCTTTTTGTTTAAAACTTTAATTATAAAATTTTAAAAGTAATTCGAACTAAATTAACAACTTCATTTATATGACTATTTACTTTAAAAAACAATAAATCATATTGCCCATATAAATCAACTCTTTTTTTAAAACATTTTATTTATTCATTTTCAAGGAGAGAGAGAGAGAGAGAGAGAGAGAGAGAGAGAGAGAGAGAGAGAGAGAGAGAATATGAGAGAATACACCAGGGCCACCACCTTGTGGGTCTGGCTTATGTGGGTCCTGGGGAATTGAACCCAGAGCCTTAGGCACCAGAGGCAAGTGCCTTATCCTCTGAGCCATCTCTCCAGCCCTAAATCAACTCTTATAGATGAGAGTTTGTTAACTGGAAAACATGGATATATTGTCATAATTCTTTTTTTTTTTTTATTGTCCATAATGAGTTACATTATTTAGTGGGCAAACAATGAGTTGTTATCCCCAATTCCCCAATGCCCACCTCCCCCATCCCCAATCAGCTGGATAACCTCCTCCATGGGTCGACTGGATCAGTCCTTGTGACAGGGGACCATGGATAGCCTAGTATTCAGCCAGGTTCTCCTAGCCCTAGTAAGTTGTTACTGAGGGGTGCCATGCCTCTGGATAGTCTCCCCCACCACGGCTCTCACAATCTTTCCGCCCTCTCTTCCGCTCAGTTCACTGAGTGGTGGTGGATGAGTATTAAGGCTGCTTTAATGTTGTGAGTTTAGGGGTCTTTGTGTCGAAAATCGTTGGTTTCTGTCTCACTGGCTTATCCTGTGTTGATTGAATGGCTGTGGCTGTGGGTCCCTTGTTCATCCCGTCATTCTCTGCGGGGTTCAATATGGATCCTCCACGATATGACTCTGGTGGCTCCTCTCTTGCCAGGATCTCAGCTATTGGCCTACGGTCCGTTGGTAGGGTTAGATGGGCCCCAGCACTCTCGCTGCATCCTGAAAAATACAAACAGAATCTCCATCGGAGAGTGAGATCAGTGTAGGTTAACAAATATACTCAATTCTGGATTACCTAGATTCTATTTTTAGTAGCCTCCTCGTCAATCACTCCCATAGTGCATCTTGTCTTGGGAGCCCAAGAGTACGGCATCCGGTGCCTATCGCTCTGCATCCCAAGTTCCAGACAAGGGCTCCCCCATACTAAGTGGAAAATTTGGCCGAATTTGAAAGCTGTTGATTGTCTCCCCGAGGCCCAGGCTCCATTGCACAAGTGCTCCTTTCTTGGTTCTCTGTTCTCTCCCAGTAGGAGGTGTGGTCAGCCTACTCGTGGCCACAGATTGTGTTTCATGTCAGTGGTCTCTGTTCACTCCAGCTGTCATTGATCAGTTTCCCCTGGGAGCCTGTGCAGTGCCTTCCAGCACTACACTACCTGCCTTCTGGGGGCTGGATACCGTTCCGGACCTTGAAGGGTCTCTCGATGCAGATCAGTGGCATTCTGTGGTTTCTTCAGCAACAGGGTTTTGCCTCAGGCCTGGGGAGGGCACTCAAGAGCTTTGACAGAATTCTGTCTTCTTGTTGGAATCTCATGAGTCTCTTTGGTCAACAGCTCAGTGAGGGAAGGAACCAGTAGTTGGAACCAGGGGTTGTCAGGCTGATCTAATTGTTGACAGGCTTAGACTGTCTCCCCTACCACTCATGGCCCCTCTTGCCAGTTGACGCTCACTATTTTCTCAATAGGTTACAGTATGCTCATGAGGATTTTATGCTTTTGAACCTAATATGGTTTATCCTCATGCTTAAGCTATTCCCCTCCCCCCACCCCTTACCCCTCATTCATAACCTCTCACTTCTTTCTACTAGTCTGCGTAGGGTTTACGGTTATCCTGGTTAAGGACCACATATGAGGGAGAATATGCAATGTTCTATTCTCTGTTCTTTTGAGTGTTCGCTTAGTAAGATCTGCTCAAAGTCAGACCATTTTTTCCTAAATTTTGATATGTCATTTTTCCTTTCAGCTGAGTAAAATTCCATCGTGTAAATATACCACAGTTTCGCTGTCCATTTCTCCATGGATGGGCATTTGGGTTGATTCCAATACTTGGCTATTATGATTTGAGCTGCTATAAATATAGTTGTACAAATGTATCTGTGTCGAGATGTGACATCTTGTAGATAGATGCCTAGTAGAGGGATAGCTGAGTCCATTGGTCTATATCTATTGTGTTCAGGAGTCTCCACACTGCTTTCCATAGCGGTTGAACAAGTTTGCAATCCCACCAACAGTGAATGAGGGTTCCTTTTTTCCGCATCCTCGCCAGCAACAATTGTTGGTTTTCTTTATGGTTGCCATTCTGACCGGGGTAAGGTGGTATCTCATTGTGGTTTTGATTTCCATTTCTCTGATGCTTAAGGATGCTGAGCACTTTCTCATGTGAGAAAAGGCCATTTGTGTTTCCTCCTCTGTTAATTCTCTGTTGAGATCAGTGCCCCATTTTGTAAGGGGGCAATTTGGATTTTTGTCATTAATTTTTTTGAGTTCTCTGTAGGTTCTGGAAATTAGGCCTCTGTCTGAGTTCTAGCTGGCGAAAATCATCTCCCAGTTTGAAGGGGGTCTATTAACTTTGAGAACAGGGTTTTTGTCTGTACGGAGTTTTCGAGCCTAATCAGGTCCCCTTGGTTAAGTGACTGTTGCACTTCCTGGGCTACTAGAGATTTGCTCAGGAAGTTGTTCCCTACTCCTATCTCATGTAGGGTTCCTCCTGCTTTTTCTTCCAGGGTGTTCAGGGTTACAGGATTGATATTGAGGTCTTTGATCCATTTGGAGTTGATCTGTGTTCATGGTGAAAGGAGTGGGTCTATTTTCATTTTTTCACAAAACGTGTTTATCCAATTTGTCCAGCACCATTTGTTGAAGATGCTATCTTTGGCCCAGCATACATTGTTGGCACCCTTGTCGAAGACTAAGAAACTGAAGTTACTTGCATTAAAGGCTGAGTCTTCGAGTCTATTCCACTGTCTGTTTTTCTGCTAATACCATGCTGTTTTAGTTACTATGGCTTTGTAGTATTTTTTAAAGTCAGGTATGGTGATACCTCCTGCATAATTTTTTTTTGCTCAGAAGGTCTCTTACCCTTCCAAATAAATTTTGAGATTATTTTTTTCAATGTCTGTGAAGAAGGAGGTTGGGATTTTTATTGGCATTGTGTTGAATCTATAGATTGCTTTTGGCAGGATTGCCATTTTTACTATATTGATTCTCCCTATCCATGAGCATGGAATGTCTTTCCATCTCGTCACATCCTCCTCTAGTTCCCTCTTGAGTGTTTCAATATTTTCCTTATATAAGTCTTTCACTACCTTGGTTAGTGATATTCCCAGGTATTAGATTTTATTTGAGGATATAGAGAAGTGGACAGTGACTCCTTTTTCTGAATGTTTGTCTTCTGTATATAGAAAGGCTACTGATTTTTGTGTGTTAATTTTGTATCCTGCCACTCTGCTGAAGGCATTGATCACTTTCAGGAGATTACTAATACTGTTCTTTGGGTCTGATATATATAAGATCATGTCATCTGCAAAGAGGAATAGTTTGACTTCTTCCTTTCTGATTTGTATCCCTTTCATGCTATTCTCCTGTCTTATTGCTTGGGCTAGAACTTCAAGCACTATGTTAAAGAGCAGTAGTGAGAGTGGACATCCCTGTCTTGTTCCTGAGTTGAGGGGGAACTCCTTGAGTTGTTCCCCATTGAGGATGATTTGTGCTTTAGGAGAGCTGTATATTGACTTTATCATGTTGAGATATAGGCCATCTATGCCTATTCTTTCCAGGGTTTTGAACATGAAGTGGAGTTGAATTTTGTCAAAAGCCTTCTAAGCATCAATTGAGATGATCATGTGGTTTTTGCAGTTGAGTTTGTTAATGTGAATTATATTTATCGACTTGCGTATGTTGAACCATCCCTGCATCCCTGGGATGAAGCTTACTTGGTCAGGGTGAATTATAGACTAGATGTGGGTTTGTATTCGGTTTGCTAGGACTTTGTTTAAGATTTTTGCATCCAAGTTCATCAGGGATATGGGTCTATAGTTTTCTTTTTTGTTACATCATTGCCTGGTTTGGGAATTGGGGTGATGGTAGCTTCATAAAAGGAGTTTGGGAGCCTACCCTCTTTTTCTATGTCCCTGACAAGCTTAAAAAAGAGAGGTTTCATTTCTATGATGAAGGTTTGGTAGAATTTGGCTGAAAAACCATCTGGACCTGGGCTTTTCCGTTTCGGGGAGGTTCCTGATTACTGATTCAATGTCTGTGATTGTTATCGGATTGTTTAGGATCTTTATCTGCTCTGGTCTGAGCTTTTGAAGTTGGTAGGTGTCCAGGAATTTATCCATTTCTTTCAGGTTCTCTAATTTTGCGGAGTAGAGGTTTTGGAAGTATGACCTTATGATACTTCCAATCTCTTCAGGATCTGTTGTGATCTCACCCTTGTCATTTTTTATTTTGTTAATTTGAGCCTTCTCAGTTTTCATTTGATTAAGTTGGCTAGGGGTTTGTCGATCTTATTGACTTTTTCAAAGAACCAACTCTTTGATTTGTCTATTTTTTCAATCGTTTTCTTTGTTTCCAAGTCATTAATTTCAGCTCTGATCTTACTTATTTCCTTGCGTTTGAGCTCCTAGGGTTGGATTTTTCCATCTGTTCTAATGACCTTAGGTGTGCAGATAGTTGGTTGAATTGAGATCTCTCTGTCTTTGTTATGAAGGCATTTAGTGCAATGAATTTCCCCCTTAGAGCTGCCTTCATTGTGTCCCACAAGTTCTGAAAGGATGTGTCCTCATTATCATTTGTTTCTAGGAAGTTCTGGATTTCCTGTCTGATTTCTTGTTTGTCCCATTCATTGTTTAGGAGCGAGTTGTTCAGTCACCAATATCTTTTGAAATTTTTGGCTCCTCTACCATTGTTAATTTCTAGCTTTAATGCGTTGTGATCTGATATGATGCAGGGGATTATATTGATCTTTCTCAATTTGCTGAGGGATGATTTATGTCCCAGTATATGGTCAATTTTGGAAAAAGTTCCATGCGCTGCAGAGAAGTATGTGTAATCTGTGTCCTTAGGGTGGAATGTTCTATAGATGTCTGTTTTCCCTAGTTTATGTATGGTGCCATTTAGCAGCTTGATTTCCCTCCTTGTCTGTTGTTTGTAGGATCTGTCTAGGGATGACAGTGGAGTGTTAAAGTCTTCTTCTATGATGGTGTTGGCATCTGTATCTACTTTGCTTTTCAGTAATTTATGCCTAATGAACTGAGGAGGCCCTTGCTTTTGGTGCATACATATTTAGTATAGTGATGTCTTCTTGTTGTATAGTTCACTTGATGAGTAGGAAGTGGCCATCATCGTCCTTTTTTATTGCTGTTGGTTTAAAGTCTATTTTGTCAGATATTAGAGTAGCCACACCTGCTTTTTTATTTTTCCCACATGCCTGAAAAATACTTTTCCACCCTTTTACTCTCAGTAGGTTACTGTCTTTAGCGATAAGGTGTGTTTCTTGAAGGCAACAGATGGAAGGGTCTATTTTCCTGCTATCCTGTTTCTTTTTATAGGAGAGTTGAGTCCACTTACATTCAAAGTTATAACTGTGAGTTTTGCCATGTTGTAGAGAATATGGAGGTTGGTATCTGAGCTGTTGCTGCTATCTCTTTTGTGTTACCTTGCTTTTTCTCTGTTCCTTTCCTGGGGTCAGTTGTTTGTTTCGTCTGCATGTGATATTTTATGAATTATCTTTTGAAGGTTTGGCTTTGTGCTCAAGTAATTGTAAAGCTGATTAGTCTCGTGGAATACTTTAATTCCTCCACCAATTATGATGGATAACTTTGCTGGGTAGAGTAGTCTAGGTTGGAATCCGCTCTTCTTTAGGCTTAGAATTGCTTTGTTCCAAGCTCTCCTGGCTTTTAAAGTTTCTATGGAGAAGTGTGATGTGATTCTGATGGGTTTTCCTTTATATGTGAGTTTCCTTTCTCTCGTTGCTCTAAGGACTTTCTCTATCCTCAATGTTTGGCATTGTAACTAAGATATGTCTTGGGGTGTTCCTCCTTTGGCCCAATTTGTTTTTGGTCTTTCGTATCTCTTTTAGTTGTACAGTACTATCACTTGCCAATATGGAAAGTTTTCTTGAATAATTCTGTTGAAAATATTTTCTATGCCCCTCATTTGGTTTTCTTCTCTTTCTGGGATCCCCATGATCCTGAGATTAGGTCTTTTTATGGTATCCCACATTTCCCTTGAGTCTTGTTCACTTGCTCTTCTGAATTTTGTCAAGGTTCTGATTTCCCTCAAATTCTCCTCTGTTCTGTCTTCCATGTCCAAGGTTCTGTTTTCCCAGTGATTGATCCTGTTGGTAAGAGATTCTAGGGATGTTTTTATTATTTCAATATGGTTTTTGTTTTCTGAAACTTATTTTTGGGTTGCTTCTATCATCCTGTTGAGATGTGATTTCATTTCAAGGTTTGATTTCATTACTTCTTCCTGACAGTCATTCTTATATTTGCAGATGTCTTTGGTTAATTTTGAAAGCTGGTTTTTGATACCTTCAGTTTGCTGGCTTGTCTTTAGTTCTGATATGTCTCTTCTGATGTCCATTTGGTTCTCCTCTAATATATTAAACCTGGTGGCAAAGCTAATGAGCTGACTTTGTACCCTTTCAATATGTTGGTCCATCTTTTCTTGCATGACTAACATTAAGTTCTCCTTAGGATCTGTGCCAGTATGATTGGCGTTTAGTGTTGTGTTATCCTGGTCCTGCTTCCACTCTCTCTCTTTAGTGGTATTGTTGTTGTCATTTGGCGTGGTTTCCTCAGCTGGTGTAATATGAGGTCTGCCCATTTTGATTCCACTTGAGGTGGTTGGAGGAATGCCTTTGAGACATCTGCAGGGGTCGGCGGTCGTGGGGGATGGCAGAGGGCAGTGGGCACTGGGGCAGGGTCAGGGGTCGGGGCTGTGGGGGTTGGTGGTCATGGGGAGGGGTAGTGGACCCCTGGAGGTCATGGATACAGGGGGTGGGGCCACCGGATTGGGCAGGCGAGGGGAGCAGGCCTGCAGGGGTCAGCGGGCCCAGGGGATGGGGTTGGTGGGGGAGGGGCGGAAGGAGGGGTAAGGCCGCTGAGATCCCTGGAACTGGTGTTGCTGGGTTCTCTCGGCGCAGATAGAGGGGCTGATGGGTTTCTCAGGAGCAGAAAAGGAGCGGGGCAGATGCGTTGGGGCTGGAGGTCGGGGGGAGGGGCTACGTAATAGCCCCCGGACTGGGTTGGCAGGTGGCAGAGAAAGAAAAGAAAGAAAAAAAAGTAAACAAGGAAACAGAATAGCAAGGTTCTGGGGGGGGCGGGTCAGACGCACTGAAAGTCGTAAGCCGGCGGGAGGGGCTACGTACAGTCGGCGGATAGAAAAATAATAATAATATAAGAAATGAAATAAAAGGGAAAAAAACCAAAAAAATTGAAAAGGAAAGACACGCAAGGGCCCAGGAGGGATGGGAAAGACAGAGGACGGGAGGGTCGGGGAGGAAACCCAAGAGAAGCCAAGCTTAGGGTGAATGAAAGCTTCAGGCGGCCGGCAGGCTGAGGCTGCTCCAGCCCAGCCTGCCGGCTCTGGATGACTCACTGCCTCCTGCGAGCGCTGGTCCACACTGGCGGCTTCTTGTTGTGAGCATCCTGTGCTGGGAGGTGTCTGGAGCTCAGCGGGTGGCCACAGCTTGTGTCCACGACCTGGATCCACACTGAAAACCCTGACCTTTGTTTCCCGAGGTACACGGCGTGTCTGCTAGTCAGCCATCTTGAACCCGTCTCCCCTATATTGTCATAATTCTTGTTTTTAAATATTGGTGCCACCTCATATAGTGTTTGTATATGATTTTATAAAGCCATTTATTAATGCAGCATATCCTTTGATGTAAAGATTGTACTCAATTTATGAAAGTACAATAAGCTTATATATTTTAAATTAAAACAATTATCAAGCTGGGCATAGTGGTACAGACCTTTCTTTAATCCTAGTTCTTGGGAGGTAAAGCTAGGAGGATTGCTGTGAGTTTGAGGCCACTCTGAGACTATATAATGACTTCTCGGTCAGCCTGGGCTAGAGTGAACCCTACCTGGAAAAAAAAAGGAAAAAAAATTATGAAAAACTTAACAATGCACATAAGTTTTTGAAAAGTCTGTACTCATGGAAGCAATTTCCTCAAACAAGGCTCCAAAAGGGCAGCACAACTCCCAATGAAAGTGTTTTAAGAATAATCTACATTTTATATAGTATGTACATTTTTATATTTGTCAACTTAATGCGTATCATTCATAACCACATTGTTGAGGTCAGCTTTCTAGTTGCTGCGCAGAAAGAACCCAAACAAAGGCGGCTTGTGGAGGAATGGGTTTATTTGGCTTACGGACTCGAGGGGAGACTCCATCCTGGCAGGGAAAACGATGGCATGAGCAGAGGGCTGGACATCACCTCTGCCACAGCACTGCAAACAGCGGCAGGAAGGTGTGCCAAACACTGGCAAGGGGAAGCTGGCTTATAACCCCCATAATCCCATCCCCAACAACACAGCTCTAATGAGGTTCTAATTCCTGAATTGCCATCAGCTGAGGATCGATCTATCAGAACACATTCATTTGTTTGTGGGGGACACCTGGATCAAACCATGACACACATAAACATACATTATACAACTACAGAAATGATGTACCCTGCAAATTCCTTTTAAATCTGGTTCTTTTGTACAGTTAATTCCTACTGTCCCTAGTAGTAAAATAACTCAATGTGGCTTGGTAAAAACGTATAGATTAAATGTAATTTTTTTCTTTTACCAGTCCCCATCTACAAACTTGTTGAAACTTGAGGTAGTGTCTATGCCAAGTTGACCTGGAACTCATTTTGACCTGTCTCAAATTCATAAGAAATCTTTTTACTTTTGTCTTTTGGATGTAAGGATTAAAGCATTGTGCTATTACTCCCCTAAAGTTTTTTTTTTAATCTTTAATCATAATACCTTAAAAAAGATATGGCTTAATAGGAATAAAATGGAAAGCTTAGACCTTAAAACTGTTTCAAAGGAGGAGAGATAAGCAGGCAATATTTTTTACATGCTAATGTTACACTCTAAGTTAAAATTAACCTAAAAAATGTAAGACATTAGTTGAAAACTTAACAACAAAGCCATCATAATAGTAGACCTACCCAGATTCTTGAATGTCACTGTTTTCTGGAACTTTGTCTTCTGTCATCTTCATGGAGAAAAGGAATAACATAAAACCCCAACAAGCACATAAAATTTTATATTTGACACTAGTACATCAACCTGAAAAAAATCTGTTATGATCAATCTAATTAAATGACTTTTGATATATATTTTAGAGATACTTTGGTATTTTTATTTTTTATTTTTATTTTTTTGGTATTTATTACCTATGATCATTGAAAAATGGAATAGAATTGTTATAAAATCTGTTTGGAAAGAAATCATTATTAAAATTGGTACATCCAGTGTTAACCTCTATAGCCTAATGAAACTTTTAAGATTTTATTTTTTTTGAAACTTTTAAGATTTTAATGAATATTATATCACCCAAACAAGTAGTGTTCAAAGTTTTGTGAAACATTTAGTAAATATAAAAATAATGTTTTAAACTTAAAATTACTTAAGTTTATGAACATGTATTTATAAGGCCTTTTAATAGATCACCATATTCACATTCACACTTTAAGTTGGTATACCAAAATAAAAGCAATGTTAAGGATAATAAAAAATTGAAGTGGCCACAAGTTATATAAATTTTGAATTTTATTATTTTTTTTAGTTTATATTTTGGTTTTCTGAGGTAGGGTCTCACTCTTGCCCAAGCTGACTTTGAATTCCATCATACAAAAACAAATGTGAGTGTACCTACTTGGTGTATGCCTATAATCCCAGGACTTGGGAGGCAGAGGATTGCTGTGAGTTCAAAGCTAGCCTGAGACTACATAGTAAATGCCAGGTCAGCCTGGGTTAGAGTGAGACCCTACATCGAAAAACAAACAAACATGAAAACATCATGAACACACACACACACTTTTTATTGATAGCTTCCATAATTATAGACCATAAACCATTATGATTTCCTCCCTCCTCCCATCCTCTCCCATAACTCTTTTCTCTCTCAATTTGTCTGTTTTGTTTCGGTGTCATCATCTTTTCTTCCCATTATGTGGAGGTATTATTCAGCACTGCAAAATCACAAATAGCAAGGTCGTTTTGTGTCTGGAAGTTAGCATTGTAAGCAGTCCTACCCTTCCTTTGGCTCTTTATATACATTGAGATGTAAGATTCAAGAACATAAAAGATCACTGACGAAGTTACTTATGTAGACTTACAGCTGATAATTATGTTTGTTTTTGAGAGTTAAACAGCAGAGAGGGAGAAGTCCTTACAGGTGAAAATATCTTTTTAAACATTTTAGGTCAAAGCTTTATATTCTTTTATTCAGTTTATATATTTTTCCTTGAAAGCTAGGAAAACTCAGGTACCTAGTGAGAATTCAGTTTTAAAGACATACCAGGCTCATACAGGCAGAAAGGTTAGAAGGAAGTAGCCAATTTTTAATATTTTGAATTCAGAATGTACTGCTTTAAGAGTAGCTCTCTCATGGTGTTTCCTGTTGCTCTCTTGAGGGAAAGAGAGTGGTTAGACTGTCTGGGGAACCAGTCCTTATATGATATCCCCCAGAAAAGCTATGTACTGTAGAAAGAGGTTAGCAAAATTAACCAATGAATGTTGGGCAGAGAAATAGAGAGATTTCTATTTGCCATGGCACAGTGAAAAGGGGCTTAGTCTTGGGCCCAGGTAAGGGGCGTGTGGTCAGGGCTAATAGTAACTGTTTAATGGGAGGACTAGAAGGTTGTTCCCCTAGGAGCAGAACTGACAGAGGGGAGGTCTCCCTTCTCAGGAGCCCATCTCATACTGGAATTCACAATGTAGTCTCAGGCTGGCCTTGAACTCACGGCAATCCTCCTACCTCTGCCTCCTGAGTGCTGGAATTAAAGGTGTGTGCCACCACGCCCGGCTCCTGAGGATGTGTTTTTTTTTAAATATTTTATTTATTCATTTTCAAGCAGAGAGATACAGAGAGAGAGAGAGAGAGAGAGAGAGAGAGAGAGAGAGAGAGAGAGAGAACACACCAGGGCCACCACCTTGTGGGCCTGGCTTATGTGGGTCCTGGAGAATTGAACCCAGGGCCTTAGGCACTGGAGGCAAGTGCCTTAACTGCTGAGCCAGCCCATGGATGTGTTTTTAAAATGCCAAGTACCTTAATATATTCTTTCTGTTCCTTGGAAAATTATTCCTCCACGTTACTCTGACTGAATCAGTCCCGAGGACAGGCAGAAATTCCTCCTTACTTACAGTTCTACTGTGGAGCTCCCATTTCCCCTCCCTCCCTCCCTCCCCTTCTCCTATCCCTCCCCCCTCTTTCTTACTTACTTACTTACTTTCTTTCATTCATTCTTCTTTCTCTTTCTTCCTCAGTTTCCTTGGCTTTTTACGTCTCCTGCAGTTATAAAGTTGTTATTCTGGGCACCATTTGTTTACACCATCCAGTAGTGCTTGTATGAATGTGAAATGAACACACAAAACTCATAGTATGGTTTAAAGGAGGGTGGGGGTGTACACTCGAGTGTTCCCCTCCCCAACTGACTGCCCTCACAGCTTTTATTCACTTTCAGGCAGTCATCGCTATGGGAAGTCAGAGCACAAGACAGATCACAAGTTTGCATCAGTTCAGATCATGAGTTAGTTTAGGTTTATTTCATCAGGAAGTCTTTGGAGAAGCTGTGAGTTTCCTGCCTTCTAGAAACTCCATCCAAGGTGCACAGCCTTTCATGTCCTCAGGCTTGGCTTGTATAAAAATTACCCTGTTGTAAATTAGCTTGCAATCCACACCTCAGCCTCCTAAGTGCTGGCTTAGTATATTTGTGCTGTTGTGACCAGTGACTTTCCTTCAGTGCCCCTGTTGTTTTGCCTCTGCAATCTGCAGACATGATGCTTGTGGATCACCTAAACGCACTAGTGCTTTTCTTCTCTAGATGGTGTTCTACAGCAGCCAATGAGATTGCTCTCTGCCTCCATGGATAAAACCATGATTCTCTGGGCTCCAGATGAAGAGTCAGGAGTTTGGTTAGAACAGGTAAAGTGTGAATGTTGAAGTAACAGACAGTTAGGACTTTTCAGTTTAAAAACTCCAAGTCTGTATTCTAGAGTTATAAATTTTCACTGTGTGTACATTAAAAGGGTTGGAACCTGATCTCTGGAATCCCATTCCATTGTGAGAGAAGAATTGTTTTCTGTCTATTCTTGTGTAGGTTCGAGTAGGTGAAGTAGGTGGAAATACCCTTGGGTTTTATGACTGTCAGTTCAGTGAAGATGGCTCCATGATCGTCGCTCATGCCTTTCATGGTGCGCTGCACCTTTGGAAGCAGAATGCAGTTAACCCGGTAAGAAAAGCCCTTCAAATGCCATACCTGGAGAAACAGTATTTTATTTAACAGCATCCCACTGAAACACAGTAGGTACAGTTAAGCTGAGGGGACATCACTACTTTCAGTAGACATTATATGGTACATGTACTAGGTTAGAAACTGGAGCTTTTCTAGGAAGGAAAATACAGGTTTGTAAGTATTGTTGAGGTAGTGAGTACTGGGAAACAGCTCAGGAATGTTGAGTGAAGAGAGATGTGCATTGATAACTGATATCTTTTGTGGAGTTAAAGCTCGAAGGCTTTGTAACGGTTGTATCACTTATGCAGCATTGACTTCTTAATTTAAGGGGACATTTACTCTTTTGGATTTTTACTCCATTTGGATTTGGGCTTTAAGATTGTCTCCATTATTAAAATGACAAACAAATCATCAGCTATAATATCACTATTAAGGTAGGAAAAATTTTTTTAGATAAATTTTACTTTCTTAACTTAGCTGCTTTTTGAAAGCTTCATGGAAGAAAAGTATAGATGAGCATAGATGAGTGGATGGAACTCAAGCCAGGAGACAGAGTCTCACTGTACTTGTGCTTATAATTTAGCTTCCCAAGTGTTGAGGGTTGTTTATGTGTGTGTATCTGTGTGTATGTCATGTGTTATCGGGGTGCAACATGTGTGTGTGTGTGAGGACATGCATGGAAGCTAGAGAGCGATGTCATGTGTCTTTCTCAATCCAGTTCAGCTACAGACAAGCTAACCAGCAAGTCCTAGGGATCCTCTTGCCTGTGCCTCACCAGTGCTGGGATTATAGGAGTGCTCTCCTTGCATTTTTCATGGGTACTGGGTATCCGAACTCAGGTCTCATGCTTATATGCCAAGTGCTTTACTCACTGAATAATCTCTTCAGCCTGGATTTCATTTTTCAGAGCATAATTAGGTTAACAACAAAATTGAGCAGAAAGCAGAATTCTTGCATACCTTGAACCTAGTACACACACAGCCCCCATCCATGTCCCACACCAGAGTGGCATTTTCTTTTTTCTTTTTATAATCAAGGGTGAATATTATTGACAATAGGATGGTTACTGTGGAAATTATAATAATGATAGTCCAAGAGTGCTATTGTTGCTCAGAACTTGTGAACTTCAATGAGACCTAACTTTATTTATTTATTTTGAGCTAGTGTCTCGCTCTAACCCAGGCCTACCTAGAATTCACTATGTAGTCTCAGGGTGGCCTTGAATTCACGGCAATCCTCCTATCTCTAGACCTAACTTTAGAACCTGTATTTGTATCACAGAGGAAAGTAATGCCATTTCTTTGTCACACTTTTTTTTTTTGACCAAAAGTAATATCTCAGTTTAATTATTGAGCCAAACAGTGGCAGATGCTTGTAATCCCAGCACTTGGGAGGAGGAGGAGGTAGGAGGATTAGGAATTCAATACCAGCTTGAGTTATAAGAGACCATCTCTCAAAAAACAAAACAAACATAAATAAATGAAAGTATAAGTAAATAAATAACCATACACACATTTTGTGTGTGTGTGTGTGTGTGTGTGTGTGTGTGTGTGTGTGTGTGTGTGTGTACACTGTGTTCATTAGGCTTGGCTTTTATTATCCTGTTATCAATTTATAGACATTTTTAAAATTTCCTCTTTATTCAAGTTTTTCTACCACTTTAAGTTATTCAGTAAGAGCCTCCAAGGACCAGGAATTTTCCGTGTCATTGTTGTCATTTGTTTATATGGTTACAGTTGCAAGCTCCTCAGTAGGTGGGCCAACTAGGTGAGAGTCACTTTCTGCCTTTGACACCTGGAAGTCCTTTTACTTAGTAAAGAAAGGCCCCAGGCCCACACTCAAGATCTGGTTATTGAGTTTAACAATCTGTGTATCATTGCTCTGCTGCTTTTCCAGTATAAACTCACTTAATCCTCTTAATGCCTTTGTATGGTAGTTGCTGTATTGTAATGCCTGCTTTATAGAAAAGTGTACTGAGACACTAAAACTACATTGTGTCTGGCTGCTAGATGTTCAACAAATGATGAATGGAAGAAAAATTCCCCATGGTTACTATTTCAAAGAGTAGACACATTTGAATACTTCTAATATATTTGATTAGAAAATAGATACTACAATTCCTCCCCTCCCCCCATTAAGATCTCCCTCTAGCCCAGACTGACTTGAACTCACTCTGTAGTTTTTGGCTGGCCTTGAACTCACAATGATCCTCCTACCTCTGCCTCCCCAGTGCTGGGATTGAAGGTGTGCACCACCTCACCCAATTCAGATCCTATCATTTTATGTCCCTTCTTTTCAGTTTCTATGAAGCTTCTGTCTTTCATCTTACTTGATGAGAGCTTTCCTTTGGTGGTTTGACTCTTTTGATATGTGTGATGAACACTTTCATTACAGAGAGAATGGACTCCAGAGATTGTCATTTCAGGACACTTTGATGGTGTCCAAGACCTAATGTGGGATCCAGAAGGAGAATTCATCATCACGGTTGGTACTGATCAGACAACTCGTCTTTTTGCTCCATGGAAGAGAAAAGATCATTCACAGGTAAAATGTCTTCTCTGTAGGGCCTGCCTTCTACTTAAAAATTTACCAGGCAGAACAGCATTGCTAGCTGTTGAGAAAATGAAGAATAGAACCATGGTGAGGTATTACTACACACCCTCTAGCTTGGTTGAAGTGGAAACCTCTGACAATAACAAGTGCTGGTGAGATTGTGGAGGGACTGGAACATTTATCTGTTGGCTATTGGAATGAAGAATGACCCAGCCACTCTAGAAAACCAGTGTGGTGTTATAACTCAAAGTATATCATGTGTACATCATCTTAATTCTGATGGGAGTTGTCAAAATGTATTTGCTTCAGTTTCATTTGGTGAGCCTGTAATCAATGAAAGAAATAAGTTAATGGGCAAGAGAGGAAGTTCAGTGGTTAAAGGTGCTTGTTTGCAAGCTTGCTGACACCAGTCAACCTTCCAATCTCAGTCAGTCTTCCTTAGTGCTCACAGAAAGCTGGGCACAAAGGATATACATACCCGTAATCCCAATGTGCCTACAGTTATGGCAGGCAGGTTGTCTTCTTACCACCACACACTCGCCATAGCAACAAGATACACAAATTTAAAAAATAGAAAGAAAGCAATACATCAAGCAATTTAGATGTTTTTATGGCTCTAAGGATTTGTTACAGCATTGCTCACTTAATTTATTTATGGGTGAACCTGTACTGTGGTCATAGTACCAAAGCACAGGAAATAATGTGCTTCCAATATTGGCTTGTCGAAAGAACTGGTCTTTGATGCATGTCATCATTTTTCTTTGTTTTACTTTAATCCCCAGGTCACATGGCATGAAATCGCAAGGCCTCAGATACACGGGTATGACCTGAAGTGTTTGGCAATGATTGATCGGTTTCAGTTTGTGTCTGGAGCCGATGAAAAAGTTCTTCGAGTTTTTTCTGCACCTCGGAATTTTGTGGAAAATTTTTGTGCCATTTCAGGACAGTCACTGAATCATGTGCTTTGTGATGTGAGTATTCCATCTGTTTACTTTAACTCACTTTGTTTTAATTTTTTTAAGTTTTTGCTTTGAGTTCTACGTGTAGTATATGGGTATAAAAGAATTTATATCATGTATTATTGGCCTGCCTGACAAACTTGTGTGCATTGTGCATGTAGGGATTTAAATATGAATCCTGGGAGTGTTGTATAACAGATGAGTTTAAGCCACTAAAGCAGCAGTGTCGTATTCATTTGAGACACGATTGCATCTCTGGAAGAATTAGATGTCCAGGACAGTAAACTAACATGAAAACAGTTAATTGATAAATCTTATGGTACTAAAGTTTTGTGGAAGAAAGAGATCACTGTTGGGAGTATTAGGAACATTTTAAGGGGCCTTGTTTGCATTATATAAGGGTAAATTTTTACTTTTCCTTATGCCCATCTTCTAAAATATTCGAGCTGCTTACAAAAATAGATTGAGGTTTGGAATGTAGCTCAGTGGTAGAGTACTCACCTAGCATGCACAAGGGCCTTGGTTCAATCCCTAGGAATGAAAAAAAAAAAAAAAAATATATATATATATATATATATATATATATATATATATATATAGAGAGAGAGAGAGAGAGAGAGAGAGAGAGAAGTTTTGAAGGAAGGGAAGAGAAATAGGAAGAGAGTTATGTTGTAGAGAAGATGATGGTTATATACTAAAAAGTATGCATAGTTCGTTATGTAGAGTTGGGTCACAAATTTGTTTCTGAGCTCAGAAGAGTAAGTAGACTTCTGATAGACAGAAGGCAGTAGGGCGAGTGAACAGAGTGGAGGCGACTCCTGGGGTGCATGTTGGAATGAAGAAAGAAATGGAGAGTTGGAGGAAGGTCATATGGAGGAGGATCTTAGGTAGCAAGCAGTTCAGATTCAGTGCAACTGGAAGCCCCTACACAAAGAATACACTGAAAGGCATTTTGGAGCAAAGAGAGTTATGTTGGTGTATAGAGACTTAATGCAGTATATCCAGCACAAGTCTGAAAAAAATCTGAGAAGGAAGTGAGCCATTGGACAGGAAGGGCTCAACTTTATTCCTGGAGTGGACCTGTACCTCTTGCCACAGGTATTCTGAGTTTTGCTGCTTGTGATAGTTAAGTTTTATGTTCAACTTGATCTTTTTAATTCTCTTGGGTGGGTCTCTGAGGATGTTTACAGAAAGGTATCCTCTCAGTAGTGGACAGGATGTAAAGAAGCTCAGAGAAGCTACAAATGGACATCCCTTCCTGGGAGGGCAATGGAGGAAAGAAATTCCAGAGACTCAGAGAATCAAAGAGTCTGGGAAAGGGTTGCAAGACCCCACTCCTAAGACTATATAAAGGGGAAGGAATTCTCTCCTTGGCCCCCCTGTCTGTTTGCTGTTTTGTGTGTGGTGTTGGTGATGTGTTTCTCTCTCTGCTTGGACCTGTAAAAGGGGGCCAGCCTCTTTCACCATTGTGGGACTTTCCTTGAATTTGTAGCTTCAATAAATCCTTTCCTCCCATAAACTGTGCCTGGTTTGGAGATTCATCCCAGAAGTATGTGGCTGACTACAACACTTCTGTTCTGCTTGTTTCTAATGGTGGACACTTGGAATGAGACCTAGAGGCAGGCTTTGATGTGGTAGTGTACAGAGTGTAGCCTTTGTGGACAGAGGGATCTCTCTAGTTCTAGGAATTGAAATGAGGTTTTATGGAGTCCCGAGAAAAACTTAAGTTTTTTTAACTTAAGTGTACGCTTTGCTCTGTGTTCTAGAATACAGGAATCCTATAGCTCAGCATGCCTCTTGCTCTCATGGTTTTGCTCCCATATTACTTTGTGTTATTACATGGAATGCTTCTTATTCTTCTTGTCCATGCTGTTAGAAAGCATGCAGCTCCTGTGTCGAGGCAGCCAGTCTGAGTGGCTCCATGGTTTAAATTCCTGTTGCTCATGCTGTGTCTAGTTCCAGCTACTGTATTAAAGCCCAGTTGGTAAGAAACACTCAACATGTGGGCATCTTGATGCTATGGCTCCACATATAACCTCATTGCTTTCAGTCCAGATCTCAGCGAAGAATTGCTTCACTTTTTTTTTTTTTTGAGGTAGGGTTTCACTCTAGTCCAGGCTGACCTGGAATTCAGTATGTAGTCTCAGGGTGGCCTTGAACTCACGCAATCCTCCTACCTCTGCCTCCTGAGTGCTGGGATTAAAGGTGTGCGCCACCACGCCCGGCATGAATTGCTTCACTTTTACCAAGTGTTTAAATATGTTCAATGAAAGCACTAGGACTGTGTCTTTGCAGGCCGTGTCTGTGTTTCCATGAACACCTCAGGGATGTGCCTGTGAGATTTTCTTGGAGATAGAGCTCTAGCTTTCCATTTTCAGACTACAGCAGACCTTGTCAAATGAATCGTTAGTGTTTATGAGCTTACAGGTGACAGGATGCCTGACCTTATGGGTTGAATGAGGATTGGCATTGCCTGTTGGAGAAAGATTGTTCAGCATTGTATCTGTTGATTCAGGAACTGGAAGACTGTACAGAAATACTCTTAAGGTGGTCTCAAAAATGCTTCTCAGCATGTATGAAAATAACTTTTTGTAGTGCTTGAGGTAGCAGCAACTTTCAGCATTTAAAACATACAGGGGCTTGGAGAGATGTCTCAGTGGTTAAGGTGCTTGCCTGCAAAGCCTAATTACCTGGGTTAAATTCCCCAGTACCTATGTAAGGCCAGATATCCTGTGGTGCATGCATCTGAGGTTTGTTTGCAGTGGCAGGAGGCCCTGGGACACCCCTTTTCTCTGCCCTCTCTCTTTCTGCTCGCAAATAAATACATAATTTTTTTTCAAATTATTTTAAATGATTTACACGCTGTGGTTTTTTGTTGCAGCAAAGCAGTGTTCTTCCAGAAGGAGCTACTGTTCCTGCATTGGGATTATCAAATAAAGCTGTCTTTCAGGGTATGATTTTGTTTTCCAAAATATTGAACTCACAATGTTGCTTAAAACTTAACTGCAAATTTGTATGATGTGTGCCTAATGATCATGCAGCTGAGGTTTAATGATAATGATGCATGTCAGTGGCTTCTCCATCACATATGTGTGATAACTACTGCACACATACAGACCACTGACAGGGTTCCACAGAACACTGCAATCATACATGTGAATGTGGGTAGCTTGTAGAAACCATTATGTAGTTTAAAAAGTTTATAAACTGTTAAGCCAAAGAAACTGGATGAAATCTTTGTGATATTGATTCATTCTTTTAAAATATTTGTTTGTTTGTTTGTTTTTCAAGGCGGGGTCTCACTCTAGCTCAGGCGGGAATTCACTGTGTAGTGTTAGGTTGGCCTAGAACTCATGGCAATTCTCCGACCTCTGCCCCCCAAGTGCTGGTATTAAAGGCATGTACCACCAAGCCTGTCTCATACTTCTTTAAAACAATTTTTTTATTTCCATTTATGTATTTGAGAGAAAAAGAAAAAAAATGGGCCTGCCTGGGCCTCTTGTCACTCTGGATGCATGAGCCATGTTGTGCACCTGGTTTTATGTGGGTAATTTGGAATCAAACCTGGGCCTTCAGGCTTTGCAAACAAGTGCCTTTAACCACTAAACAACTCCCCCAGCCTCTGAATCCTATTTCCCTGCGCTTATTTGGAGAAGACTAGAATACTGCACTACCTTTGGCTTTGGAATCTTGTGGTCACAGCTTTGGAATAGATCCCATTGCAGTGCTACTACCTTTAGAGATGATCACTTCATTCATGGTGTCACTGTGTTCTCTAAACAGGAGACCTAGCTCTTCAGTCTTCTGATGAAGAGGAGGTGTTAACTAGTACTGGGTTTGACTACCACCAGGTGGCCTTTCAGCCCTCCCTCCTTACGGGTAAGAAATGACAAAAAGATGATGAAAATAAAATCACTGGTGTATAGGATGGGTCTAAAGAAGAACTGTGGAACTCCCTTTTCTGTTTTCCACAGACAGGAAAAATAATTGCATTATTCAACTTTCTTATAGAGCCTCCCACTGAGGATCACCTGCTGCAGAACACACTGTGGCCAGAAGTTCAGAAGCTGTAAGTGGAGCTCTGTTCATTGGTATGAATCTGTCAGAGCTGGAGGGTTTTCTCTACAATTGATTTTTTTCCTTTACCTTCTTCCTCTATACTCAGTAAGTTTTTTTTTTTTATTGGTTCTTCAAAAGGGTGAGAACCAAACATCACTTGACATTTTTATATCATTGTTTATTGTATTTATTAATTTGGTTTTAATTTTCAAAGAGAAAGGCATAACATCGTATGTACTTTTCCATTTTATAAAATACTGAAACTTTGTGGTTCCATGAGTTCTTTTTGTCTTTGTTGGTTTCCATTGGCACCTGTCCATGGTGTTTATTGTCCTGGCTGGGGTAGAAGATTAAAACTTCATGTTAATTAATTGTTTGGATGAGTTGTGTTATATTGCCTAGACAAAAATGTGATGATTCTTTAAAGAATGATATGTTTGCTAGAGAGAATGGTATCATCTTTACACTGTTTACGTTTCTCCTCATGAGAATAAGTATGTTGTTAATACTGAGGTCATGCATTTTCTCTTTACATTTTAGATATGGACATGGCTATGAAATCTTCTGTGTTACCTGTAACAGTTCCAAGACTCTTCTTGCCTCAGCCTGCAAGGTCCTGTGCTTAGCTTTGATTCTACTTGGTCTCAGGTTACTTGTGATTCAGGTAGAGGTAGGGATTTAGACAGAAGTCCATCTTGAATTCTTAAATTCTCTTTCTCTTGTTTGCTGTCCTTTGAAAGCTTACAGTTATGTTTTATATCTATGTTAGTTATACATATTTGTTCTTAAATATAGTTGACCTTTGAGCAGAGAGGGATTTGGGGGTATTGACCACTATCTATGTACAGTAAAAAATATGTATGTCTAGTCAACCACACACCACTGGGATGAATCTCCAAACCAGGCACAATTTTGGGGAGGAAAGTATTTATTGAAGTAACAGATCCAGGGGAAGTTAAGGAAAGGTTAGCCCCTTTTACAGATCCAAGCAGAGAGACGGAGGCCCAAGCAACTCTAAAAGCAAGCAAGCAACTGTAACACACTGACTCACAAAATAGCAGGATTGCCACACTTGAGTTCCGGCCTCTCTTTTGTATATGCATCCCTAGTATTTTATATCCACTTTAGAAATACCTCAGAGCCAGACCCCAGGAGGCCAGGCCAAAGTGACACCTCCTCCAGCCAGAAGGCTAGAGACAATTTATAATTATAATAAATGCTATTATAATAAATTCTATTGGGGGACATCTGTTTAAACTATCACAATGTATATAACTAATTTTTGACCGTGCTGGAGATTGAATTTAGGGCTTATGCATGCTAAGCAAGCATTTTACCACTGAGCTGTGTCTGCAGCACCATGACGTTCTTATAGTAGTATAGTGATTATCTCATAGATTGTGGATATTTTATTAAGTGGTTAAATATTACTTACACATATTTTATGTACTCATGATAGAACTTTATATTTTCTTAATATTTTAGACTACTTAGTTTACCTTCAAGTTTTATCAAATTATTTCAAATCTCCTCAAAATCTGTGTGTAGTTGACCCATGTAATTTATACCTGTTTTCAAGGGCAGCTGCATTTCCTTCTGTTACAGGGCCTAGTAAGGAAATGGGGCTCAGTTTCTCAAATGTCTGTGCTTCTGCTGAGCAGCTTGTTTTTAGTTTAGGGCATTTTAGGGTAATTTATTATTATTATTATTATTATTATTATTATTGTTATTGTTATTAATTCTTCTGTGCTGTGCTTCTGCTGAGCAGCTTGTTTTTAGTTTAGGGCATTTTAGGGTAATTTATTATTATTATTATTGTTATTATTGTTATTATTGGGGTCATTTGTCTAGGGTAATTATTTTTTCACTTTTAAGTTGGCTCATCTATAATGAACATATGTATCTTTCTTTTATACCAAAATTTATAACAGCTTTCTTTTCTTTTTTTTTTTATATTGCAAACTGCATGTTTAATGGAATGATTTGGCCAGTTTTAGAATATGTTTATACCTATAAAATGACTACTGTAATCAAGATAATGACCATGCCTGTCAATTCCCAAATGCCCTAAGCCCCTTGATAATTCTTCCCTTTCCTTCCCCCACCTCTGCTCTAGAAAAGCTCTGGTCTGCTTTCCATCATGAGTGAGGAGTTTACATGTTCATAAATGGAATAATCTATATGCATTTGGGGGTAGCGGGTTCTTTGGTTGTAATTGAGATCCATCTGTGTTGCTGCATTTAACAGTGAATTCACCTTCTTATCTTTGACCTCTTTTCCCTTGTGCACATACACCAAAATTCATTGATTTACTCTCTTATTAACGGACACTTAGGTTGTTTTCCAGTGTGTAACTTTTACTGATGCAGCAGTTAGGAGTATCTGTATATTAGTAAGTTGGCCCAGTGGCTCATCTCTTTATCCCCACGGTAGCTTTTGCAAAGCAGAAACTTTGTGTCTTGGTGAGGTCTGCCTGATTTTTTTTCCTGTATTGTATTATATCTTTCATGTTGTACTTAAAATATCTTTGCTGACTCAAGGTCACAAAGATTTTCTGTTATATTTTGTTGCAGAAGTTAGGTTTTTTTTTTTAATTAAGGATTACATTTAAATTTATACAACATTTTAAACAGATTATTTGTGGAGTGTAAAGTTGATTTCCTTCATATATATAACTAGTATTCCAGCATCATTTGTTGAAGAAACAGCCCTTTTACCACTAGTCTGCCTTTTGCCACTCTCTGAAAATTGTCTGGGTATATAGGCCTGTGTCTAGGTTTTGTTCTGTTTTTTTTTTAATATTAATGTAATACTGTTTATTTAACCTCAGAAACATCACAGCATTCTAAACATAAAAAAATAACAGAATGTTGGAAATTGTGTTTAAGTACAGAGGCCCTTGAACTTTCATTGATAGTTCTTTTGCTTGGCTGACAGTGACAAGTTCTAGTTTCTTTAGAAACAAAGTTTGAAATCTACAGCATTTAACTAAAAGTGCAGTAACTTAACTCCAAACAATTCTCATGCCAGCTGACTCCACGCCCCTTTGCCAAAACTAAGAATGTCAGCAGAATGCTCTGTCACTATATACAAAAACAAGACAACCTGAAGCTAAATGGATGTCCACTGCAGGTGTCAACAGGTCCAGCCCCATATTGCACACCCTGCGCTACAAGCCCTTCCAAAAGGCATCTTCCCTTCCCCATTCTCCATGCCACCCAAGGAGCATCACCAGTTTGTCTCAGTTGTTTACAAATGCAGTCTTTACAAACTATAGATATATTCAGTTGACAATTCAGGATTCCCAGCCAATAACCATATAGCTAGCACCACCTTACAAGCTGAAAAGAAAATGCCAGAAACATCTCCAAATGCCTTGTCACACCAACAGCAAAGTACACCAAGTATGCTCAATACAGTTTCAGGACACTCCAAACACTGACACTTTGAGAGACTATAATATGATTGTGATCAAGTTCTGTAATTAAACCTAATGAGGGCAATAGACACTGCTCACATGAGAGATGTGTCCATGATGGAGCTACTCTAAGGAATTCACAAGGAGACAGATACTCAGTTTTTTTTTTTTTTTTTTTAAATAATTTATTGTCCATAATGAGTTACAACATTTAGTGGGCAAACAATGAGTTGTTATCCCCAATTCCCCGCTGCCCTCCCCTCCCCCCTCCACTGGATAACCTCCCCCATGGGTCGTCTGGATCAGTCCTTGTGACAGGGGACCATGGATAGCCTAGTATTCAGCCAGGTTCTCCTGGCCATGCCTCTG
>PVHP010008782.1:0-52081 GCA_004024765.1 Zapus hudsonius
TTGCCAGTGTTTGGCACACCTTCCTGCCGCTGTTTGCAGTGCTATGGCAGGGGTGATGTCCAGCCCTCTGCTCATGCCATCGTTTTCCCTGCCAGAATGGAGTCTCCCCTCGAGTCCGTAAGCCAAATAAACCCATTCCTCCACAAGCCGCTTTTGTTTGGGTTCTTTCTGCGCAGCAACTAGAAAGCTGACCGCAACACTCGGGTTGGAGAGATGAATCAGTGGTTAAGGCTCTTGCCTACAAAGCCTAAAAGACCTGGGTTCGATTCCCCAGCACCCACGTAAAGCCAGACACACAAAATGGCATATGCATCTGGAGTTTGTCTGCAGCACTGGTGTACCCATTCTCTCTCTCTCTCTCTCTCTCTCTCTCTCTTGCTCTCTCTCTCTTGCTCTCTCTCTCTCTTGCTCTCTCTCCTTGCAAATAAAAATATTTAAAAATAAATATACTCATTTTCTCCCATATATAGATAGTTACATTTTAATAGTTGAAAGATATTTGTCAGAATTTGACCTTATTATTTTGATTTATTTATTGTGCCAGTACTGCGGATCCCTCCAAGGCCTTGAATCTGCTAAGCAAGGGCTCTGTCACTGAGCCACCACCCCCAGCTTCAACTTACCATTTATCACAAAAACTAACAAGTGTTTTTACTAGCAGAAGGAGAAATAGACAGATATAAAATAGGCAGAGGGCTGGAGAGATGGCTCAGCAGTTAAGGCACTTGGCTGGAAAGGCTAACCTGGGTTTGATTCTTCAGTACCCAAGTAAAGACAGATGCACAATGTGGTGCATGCACCTGGAGTTGTTTGCAGCAGCTAGAGGCCCTGGCACACCCACCCACATGCATGTACTACACACAGGCATACACCACATACAGAAACAAAAGAAGGAAAAGAAATACGAATGATTTAAGGTTTTTTGTTGTTTGTATTTTTAGTTAAATATCTTTATTATCGATAATTAGATATATTATATGAGCAAATCTTTTGATGGTACTCTCATTTGCCTCCTCCCTGTCCCCAACCCACTGGGGCCCCTCCTCAGTGGGCATACTGAATCAGTCCATGGGGTAGGGGCCTATGAATTACACAAGATTTTTGTTCTTTCCAAGGAATGGTTTCACTCTCTAGTCCAGGCTCACCTGAACTCATTCTGTAGCCTTAAGATGGCCTCAAACTCATGGCGATCCTCCTACCTCTGCCTCCAGAGTGCTGGGAGTAAAGGCGTGCAGCACCACACCCAGTTGAAGTTTTTTAAATTCAATAAATTTTTCTTATGAAAAAATTTTTTTTTGAGGTAGGGTCTCTCGTTAGCCCAAGGCTGACCTGGAATTAATTATGTAGTTTCAGGCTGGCCTTGAACTCACAGTGATCCTCCTATCTCTGCCTCCTGAGTGCTGGGTTAAAGGCGCATGCCACCACGCCCAGCTTGAGAAAAATAACTCTTTACCCTATTTTACTCAATCTCATTCTTTTTTTTTTCAATCTCATTCTTTACCCAAACTTCCAGTACTCTTTCTGAATGCCCCCTGACTCCTGTTTGCTCCTCGTTTATTTTACTAAGAACCTTATTAGAATTCTTGTTCATGGAAGAGAGGGTAAATGGGTCAACCCCAAACCCACCAAAATAGGAAGAACGGGGTGAACTTTGTGGACTGCTGAAAGAATTCAGAATTCTTAGGACGCTCATGAATAAACACCATCTTCTCATAAAGGGCATTGGAACATTCTAGAGGAATGTACTTGCCTGTTCTTAACACTGATGATGCTTAAGTTCCCCCAGGTAACTTTCAAATTGATTTAAGGTTAATTAACATAATGTAAATACAGCTATGTAACCTAGTGTCTTCTCTGTATGTCTCTGTGTCTGGTCTGACACTCTTTCTCTCTCTCTCTCTCTCTCTCTCTCTCTCTCTCTCTCTCTCTCTCTCTCTCTTTCTCTCTCTATTTCTCGTGTGGTCCTAAACCTAGGGTCTTGTACATATTAAACTCACACTCTACTCTGCCACTTGAGCCAGCCCCAGTCCTACTAGCCTCGCTAAAGTCAATGTTGTGAGATTTCATTTATGAATCTTTTGATTGCAATTTGACATTGAGGTAGTTTTGATTTATCTAATTAAACACATGTTTATATATTATATGCTTCCACAAGTTTAGGATGAAAATGCCTGGCATCAAGTGAAAAGAGAATTCAGATCTTATTTTAATTTGAATAAATTCTAATTCCTCATTTGTTCAGGAACTTTTAATTTTTCACTTTTTAAATTTTCCTGTCTTTATCAATTATGTATCACTTAAAATATTACCTTTTATTTACAGTTTTATCAAAATTATTGAATTTTATTTCTATAAATATTATTTCTCCTCCTTTAGTGATAGTAATAGTTCTTACAGAAAGGTGTTGGATGACAGTAATAGAAGTTACATTTCTAAATAGTTTTGTTTTAGAATTTATTGCCTTATGAGTATGTAAAATTATGTTAAAGATATATGTATAACCAGCTAAAACTTAATAGATGTATACTTAGTAAATTAGTGTTTTATCGACACAAACTTTTTTTTTTTTGGATACAGGATCTCTGTTTGTAGCCCAGGCTGGCCTCAGATTTTGTGGCTGTCCTACTTTAACCTCCCAGGTGCTAGGATTATAGGCTTAAATTGCCTCACAATTGGCTAACAAGTTATTTTAAGGCTAAAATAGAATATAGGTCTAAATTCAATAGGTAATGTCATCTTACTATTTTCTACGATTTATCTTGAGTGTTTACTGAAAGCCAAGTATTCTATCCTTGAGTATTTTGAAGCCATAGAAGTTTCCTCCTTGTCTTTGAATACTGACGGCCAGTTTTCAGAATGCTTGAAACATTAGTTAATCTCATTTTGTCAAACAAGAGATACATTGAAAATGGGAAGGTCCTGTCATTTGAGACTGTCAAAAGAGTCCTGTCAATATAAAAATAATGAAAGCTAAGATAAAGCAAGAGATTCAGGGTAGAAATGTCCCATCCCTCTCCCTTGCCCCAGGCTTCCTGCCACGTGCTCCTAGCACAGGACAGGCTCAGGGGTTCAAGGCCATCTTCAGCTACATAATGATTGGAGTTCAGACTGGGCTACATGAGACCCTGACTCAAAATTTTTTCCCCTAGAGTTAACTTGCTCTTATTTTCAATATTAATCGTATTTTGACTTCATCGGAATATAAAATGTCAAGTAGACCCTTCATATATGTCTGCTACTCATAGGGTGGAAGCAAAGAAATTTTAGTCAGAAACTTAGGGCAAAATTACTTTAAAAAAAAAGATATTGGGCTGGAGAGATGGCTCAGCGGTTAAGGCACTTGCCTCTAGTGCCTAAGGCCCCTAGTTAAATCCCCAGTAACCACATAAGCCATACCCACAGGGCGGTGGCCCTGGTGCGCTCTCTCTATCTCTCTTTCTCTCTCTCTCTGTATCTCTCTGCTTGACAATGAATAAATAAAATATTTTTTTAAAAAGGTAGAACTTTCCTACATTACAAAGAAAGATATTTAGCCAGGAGTGGTGGCACACTCCTTTAATCCTAGCACTTGGGAGACAGAGGTAGGAGGAGCTCCGTGAGTTTGAAGCCACCCTGAGACTCCACAGTGAATTCCAGGTCAGCCTGGGCTAGAGTGAGACCCTACCTTAAAAACAAACAAACAACAAAAAATAAAAAGATGTTTGATATTTGCTATTATCTCAAAATTCTAAAGACTACCACAAAAGCCCATTAACTGCATTAGTGTTGAAAGACTCAGGTTCCAGGGGCTGGGGACACAGCTCAGGAGGTAGACTGCTCCTAGTGTATAGGAAGTTCTGGGCTTGATGGCCAGCCACACCTAAAACTAGCTATGGTGGGCATAAAACAGAGCTAGAGAGTTGGAGATAGAAGAACAGAAGTTCAAGGTCATGCTTACCTACCAAAAAAAAAAAAATGAAGAAGGAAAACTCAGGTTCTATAATTAGAGTTTAACTCAGAATGTACTCTGTCCTGAGGAAATAATAGGCAGTTTTCCTTTTATTCTTGGAGTGCCTGCTCTCAACCTCAAACAATGTGCTTGCACTGCTGTTGGCTTCTGTCTATGGCCATTTTTCTGTCACTTCAACCTAATAATTATAAATGCATATATAAGTGTGATAACATTAAAAATTCATGTATCACCATAAAGACCCAAGGAAACAATTGCTCTTTTCTTTTTCACATTTTTTGAAAAACTTCAATTTCTTCTAAGGCCTTTACTGGTGAGGACTGAATCCTGAGACTTGAATTCTTTGGAAGTGTTGTGGTTGAAGGTATCCTGCTATTAAAATGTATACAAGAAACTGGGCGTGGTGACACATGCCTTTAATCCCAGCATTTGGGAGGCAGAGGTAGGAGGACTGCTGTGAGTTCGAGGCCACCCTGAGACTACATAGTGAATTCCAGGTCAGCCTGGGCTACGGCGAGACCCTACCTCGAAAAAACCAAAAAAAAAAAAAAAAAAGTAAAGTATACAGACCTCTTGGATATTTTATCTTTAAACTTTTTTTCTATTTATTTGTAAGGAGAGAGAGAGAGAAAAAAAAGAGAAATGTGTACCTCAGGACCTCTAGCTACTGCAAAGGAACTCCAGATACATGTGCCACTTTGTGCATCTGGCGTTATGTGGTTACTAGGGAATTAAACCCAGGCCGTCAGAGTTTGCAAGCACTCACCTTTAACCACCAAGCTCTCTCTCCAGCCCTCAATAATTTTAAAAGTACTGACTAGTGAAATTATGAGACAAAACATTTGATCATTTATTCCTTGGGAACTTGAAGCTGATATATAAACTTTCAACCATGACTGGCTAATGGTGGAGGTATTGGCTACCAGTAGCTGTAATTTCTCAAGGTACTTGGTAGAGGTGTTATTTTAGTGCACAGTTTTTGAGTAACTGCCATATGGTCCTTTCCAATTTAGCACTTTATATATCAGGATTGCCCTGTTACTGTAAAAGTGGTCAAGGTTAAAGTTTTGTAGACATCATTTTTAAAAGCAAAATAAATGATATATATATATATATATATATATATATATATATATATATATATATATATATATATATATATATATATATGACTTTAAAAGCTTCTTATTTTGGATTCCGGGTTCTGAACTCCAGGTTTCAGTGTCTGAGTTGTGCATGAACTCTTCCCTCTGCTCTTAAATTTACGTTGCTTTGGATGACAAATAAATGTACTGGGCCTGATGGCTCACTTGTAATCCCAGCTGGGCCTGATGGCTCATTTGTTATCCCAGCCATTGGGAGGCAGGGCAGGATTTCTGTGAGTTTGAGGCCAGTCTGTTTTACACAGGGAGTTCCAGGCCAGATGGGGATGCTTATCTCAGAAACAAAACAAATTCCCCAAGTGGGGCATGCCTTTAACTTTAGCACAAGGGAGGCTGAGGTAGGAGGATCACTGTGAGCTCAGGATAGCCTGGAACTACAGAGTAAATTCCAGGTCAGCCAGAGATAGAAACAACAACAAAACCAACCAACCAAACCAAAAACAATAGTGACAAAAGCAAAATACACTATATTCAAATTTTACAATCTCTGTAAGAGATTGCCCTATGAAGCAACTGATGATCCATGTCCCTTCAGCGTAGAAAATCACGAGTCCTGACCATGGGGAGCAGTGGTAGTACGTAGAGTGAGTACACGCTCCCATTATGGGATTGACAATGAATGGTGAAGTTCTCTAATACGTGTTTTCTTTTTCTATTAAGTCGCTATAGCCCAAGGCGGAGCAATCCAGATTTCTAACCCGGGATCCGATGGTGTTCAGGGACTGCAGGCATTAACAATGACAAATTCAGGAGCTCCTCCGCCAGGTGCTACGATTGTTCAATACGCAGCACCGTCAGCCGACGGCACACAGCAGTTCTTTGTCCCAGGCAGCCAGGTTGTTGTTCAAGGTATACTGTATTCCTCTTGTACATTTAGAATACCTGTGGGTCGCTGTATCATCCATACCCTCCTTTAGAGGCCACTTCATAGTTGGGTGAAATATACAGGAAGTAGTTTTGGGGGCGGGGTGGGGAGACACTTTAAAATGCTCGAGGAGGAAACATGTTAATTCAACCTCAACTATTATTTTCACTGGTTTTTACTGATTTAAGAAAGGCTAATTTTAGAGTAGCTTGGTAAAATGGGGGCTGGGAGCATAAATGTTCATATATTTCTTCTTTTTTAAACTAATTTTTTCCAAACCCTTGTGTTGAGGAATAAATGATTTTTTAAATGTTTTTATTTCTTTAGTTTTGTGTGCAGATTTCCGTGCTCTACTACATGCATGTAGAAGCCATGGTGGACCTCCTATTTGGGTGCTGGGGATTAAACTCAGGTCCTCCTACCTGCTGAGCCATCTTCCAGGCCCCAAATGAATTTTAAAATATTCTTATTTAAGCCTGGTTTGGTGGCGCACACTGTTAATCCCAGCCCTGGGGGGGGGTTGCAGAAGTAGGAGGATCACCAGGAGTTCAAGGCCAGCCTGGTACTACCTAGTGAATTCCATGTCAGCCTGGGCTAGAGCAAGACCCTACCTTAAAAAAAACAAAAATATTCTTATTTGAATGCATTCCTTTCTCTCCCTTCCCCACCCTTTCTCTGTATGGTAGCACCAGGGTCTCGTGCCATTGTAAAGGGATGCTAGAAGCTGATGCCACTTTTTGTATCTGGCTTTATGTGAGTGTAAGTGAGTGCCTTTAACTGCTAAGCCATTTCCCCAGCTCCCAAATGAATTTTTAAATTAAGTAAATATCTTTCATTTAGCATCACAAATGCTATATACCTAATATGTTTCTATTATATTTTCTATGAGTATTAGACCCTGAATTTGTTCTCCCCTAGCCATTACATTTAAGTCTAATTTCTGTATAATTCACTTAAAAAGAAATACTGATTTTCTTTTCAATCTTCTAGACTGTTTTTAGTATATAAGCTACCCGTTTGAGCTCTTGTGCAAGCTCAGTACCATAGTGAAACAAAACAGTTGGGATGTAGCCCTAAGCTTTTAGGGTTACCTAAGACAGTGGTTAAATTTAAGCCATTCATGATTTTATTTTCACTCATTTGTTCTTATGATAACTGTAATACATGGATTTAAAATGCAACTTTGAAAATCTTTATGTTTTGGGGCTGTGAATATGGCTCACTTGGTGCCTGCCCCAGTATACACAAATCTCTGGGTTCGTTCCTCAGCACTGCCTAAACTGGGTCTGGTGATAAACACCTATAATCCTTATACTAGGAAAGTCAAGGCAGGAAAATCAGAATTTCAAGGTCATTCTTGGCTACATATTGAATTTGAGACCAGCCTGGCTGGGTTGTATGAGACCCTATCTTAAAACAGACACACACAGGTAAAAATTAATTCTAATTTTTTGGGTCCATTTGCTTAAGACACCAATTTTAAGGAAAGAGGATAGTAATATCAATTCTTTTATTCTGAAAGTTCTGTAAGTATGGCCCAGGCTGGCACAGAACTCACAGAATTCCTCCTGCCACGACCTCCCGAGAGCTAGGATTATAAGCATGTGCCACTAGACCTGACGAACACTTTTATAATTAACTTTATTCTTCCATATTTAATGTAGGCTGTAGCTGAGGCCAAAGTCAGTAATCCCAGTACTCAGGAGGCTGAGAGGATTGCTTTCAATTTGAGGCCAGCCTGGGCTACATAAAGAGTTCCTCCTGGCCAGCCAGGGCTACAGAGTTAGATCCTGCCTCAAAAACATAAAAAGAAAACAAAAAAGCACTAAGTGGTAATATTTTATGGAGTAAAAAAAAATAGTATCCACACACAGTATTTAATGCTTTCTTTTACATATAAGATTTTTTTTTGTTTTGTTTTTGTTTTTCAAGGTAGGGTCTCGCTCTAGCCCAGGCTGACCTGGAATTCACTATGTAGTCTCAGGCTGGCCTTGAACTCATGGCGATCCTCCTACCTCTGCCTCCCGAGTGCTGGGATTAAAGGTGTGCACCACCACGCCCGGCTACATATAAGATTAAAGGGCATTTATTACATTTTCCCAATACTTCTAAAACTTGTACATCTAGGGCTGGAGAGATGGCTCAGCGGTTAAGGCACTTGCCTCTAGGACCCACATAAACCAGACCCACATAAACCAGACCCACAAGGTGGTGGCTCTCTCTCTCTCTCTCTCTCTCTCTCTCTCTGCTTGAAAATGAATAAATAAAATATTTTTAAAAAATAAAAAAAAACTTGTACATCTAAATGAATAATTCTTTTGTTGTTGTTGTTTTCAAGGTCTGGTCTTGATTTAGCACAGGCTGACCTGAAACTCTGAGACTCTGTAGTCCCAGGGTGGCCTCAAACTCACAGTAATCCTCCTACCTCTGCTGGGATTAAAGGTGTGTGCCACCATGCCTGGCCATATCATCTTTTTATGTGGAAGAAAGAGATTTGGTCTCCTATGAACTTGATAGGGTTAGGATGTTGGTTCACTTATGCCCACCTCTGGTGTGTAGCTGGAGATAGAAATATCCAGTCTCTTCTTTCTCTGTATGGAGCACCTACCCATGGTTTGTCCTTTCTTCATTTATTTATGGAGCCCAGGCTGACCTGGAACTCACTCTGTATGTAGCCCCAAGCTGGCCTCGAACTCCTACTCCAGCCTCCTAAGTGCTAGCACCCAGCCCAATTCTAATTTTCATTTTTTAAAACTTTTTTATTGGCAGCTTCCATAATTCCCTTTCCACCCTACTTTCTCCCTCTCAGGTCTACCCTCCATCATATCCACTCCCTCTCAATGTGTTTTCTGTTTTGTTCGATGTGAAAGTCTTGTGTAGGAAGTGTCAGGCACTGCAAGGCCATTTGGTGTCTCATCTTACTTATTTGTGCCCATGTGTGTGTGTCTATTATGTGGCTGTAGGCACACATGTGCTGTTATGCATGTGTGGCTCTGAGGCAGGGTTCTGGCTCTCGATCTTCACTCTATTTGTTGTGTTTGCCTCCAATCTCACCGCCACCATGGCAGCTTGCAACGTTTGTCTGGGAATTGAACCCAGGTACTCCAGCTCGAGCAGCAAGTGCTCTCTCCACTGAGCCAGCTATCTTCCCAGGCCCCTATGGGGCAGTCTTCATTACCCAGTAGCTGCTCCTCCATCCCCATCTCTGTTCTCTGTCTTCTTCTGTGTGCCAGTGTCGTTCTGGTCTGCTGTCGCAGCAGATTCCCTTCCTTCCTTAGGTTAATGCTGATTTAGATATTTTTGAAACATTATTCTTTCATATATATTTCCAATAAATTTGAATTCTTAATAGACTGTGATAATAATAAAGCAATGAAGAGATTGCATTTAATTTGTAAGTTAATTTTTGCAAAATGGAAGTCTTTGTAATATAATGTTTAAGTGGCCTAACCCAAGCCACAGAATGTATCTCTTATTCAGATCTTTTTTTTTCTTTTGTTTTGTTTTGTTTTTGGAGGTAGGGTCTTACTGTAACCCAGGTTGACCTGGAATTCACTATGTAGTCCCAGGTGGCCTCGAACTCATGGTGATCCTCCTATTTCTGAGTGCTTGGATCAGAGGTGTGCACCACTATGCCCAGCTCAAATCTTATTTTGTTTTAACAGTTTAAATTTTTATCCATGGAAGTTTTGTGCAGTTGGTTCATATATTATGGTTTTTGTTGCTATTATGAATAGTACCTCATCATTTGTTAAATTTCCCAGCTACTGCTGGCATATAGAAATACTGCTTATGTTATTTCATTTTTTAATTTTTCATTTGTGTGTATGGTATGCATGCAGAAGTGTATGTGTTTTCACATGTATGTGGGTGCACATGTGGGGTGGAGGCCAGAGGTCGATGTTAAGTGTCTTTCTCAATTGTTTTTCACCTTATTATTTTAAAAATAAATAAATTTATTTATTTATCCACTTATTTATTTATGCAAGAGAGTATGGCCCTCTAGCTGCTGTAAACAAACTCCAAACCTATGTGCCACTTTGTGAATCCAGCTTTATGTGGTACTGGGGAACTGAACCCAGGCAGACAGGCTTTGCAAACAAGCACTTAACCACTGAGCCACACCTCTGGGAGAGTCCTCCCGCCTTATTTATTAAGACAGGGTTTCTCACTAATTAGGCTAGAGCAGGTAGCCAGCAAGACCCAGGGATCCCCATGTGTCTTCCCCAGTGGGGCTTATAGATTTGTCCTGTCATGTCCAGCCTTCATTCAGGTTCTGAGGATCTGAACTCAGATCTTCAGACTTACCTGGCAAGCCCTTTACTACTTGGGTGATCTCACAGCCCCAGTTGTTACTTTATTATTATTTTTTAAAAATTATTTAATTGGAAATTTGGGGGAAAGAGAGAGAGAAGAGAGAAAGAGAATATGGGCATGTCAGAGCCTCCAGTCACTGCAAATGAACTCCAGACACATTCATCACTTTGTGCATCTGGCTTTTCCATGTACTAGGGAATCAAACTCAGGACCTTAGGTTTTGTAGGCAAATGCCTTAACTGCTAAGCCATCTCTCCAGCCCCCCTCTCCCGCATTGTGTTGATCTTTTATCTGTTAACATGTGGAACATTCTGATAGTTTTTATCAGTCTCTAATCTTCTTTGAATGTTTATAATACATACAAATAATGTTTTGTTTCTTCATATTTTATTTCTTCTTGTTTTCCTTTATCTCTTCTATTTTTTAATTTTATTTTTTTATTTGCAAGCAGAGAGAGAAATAGGCACACCAGGGCCTCCTGCTGCTGCAAAGGAACTCCAGATGCATGCGCCACTCTGTGCATCTTGCTTTACATGAGCACTGGGGAATAGAACCTGGGCCACCAGCTTTGCAAGCAAGTTTCTTTAACCACTGATCCATTTCCCCAGTCTGTACTTATTATTTTTTTATGGTTCTGGAAGCTGGGAAGTTTACAAATATGTGTCTGGAGAGGGCTTGCTTTCTGGTTCATAGACAGCCATCTTCTACCTGTAGAAGAGGCCAGAGCCTGTTTTCTGTGAGCATTTATGAAAACTCCAGTAACCTAATTACTTCCCAATACTATGTTTTGGGGTTTCCATTTCTACATATGATGGGCAGGCACAGACATCCTCTCTGAGTATTCACTGCATGATAGACTCATCATCACTGGTTAGTTAGCTCAACATATGAATGGCTGGGGGGGGTCACAGACCTCCTCTCAGAATCATTCCAGCCTCTGCTGAGAACCTTTTATGAGTGCTCACTGCTTGACAAAGTCCGTCCTCCATCTAGGGGCCCAGATCTTTCTGTGATCTAGGCCTTGCTTCTCACTGATTGTTGTAGTCAGTTCACACTGCTGGGATAAACCTCCAAACCAGACACAGTTATGTGAAGAAAGGATTTATTGAAGCTACAGATCCAGGGGAAGTTCCATAATAGTGAAAGAGGCAGGTCCCCTTCCACAGGTCCAAGCAGAGAGAAAGAAGTCATCACCAGCAAAACACACACACACACACACACACACACACACACACACACACACACACACAGAGCCAACTGTCAGATTCACCCCCAGATACACCTTAGGGCTGGGGCCTAGGATCCACACAAGGTGCTAGCCAGGCAGCTGGAGAAAAGCTTTTAATAAATTCCTGGACCTATTGCTCTTCTCTCTCTTTGACAGTCAGTCCTATTTTATTTCCTTCCACAAGCCACACCCTTTCTCCTCCATATGACCTTCACTTCTACATTTTTCCTGACAGACATACTTTCCCCTGCACCATTCAGGTTTCATTTTAGATGCCTCCTCCTGCAGGAAGCCTTCCCACACCTTCTAAATCTGACCTGGTTCTCACCACACCTTCTTAGGTAACATTGCATTTACCTTTACTCTATCTTGCCTTAGTGGTAAGCTCTGTTTGGATAACAATCTTGTAGCACTTGGCAGAGTCTCTAGGATATAATAAATGTTCAATAAATATTTACCAAATGAAAATGAAATAGTTCAGCCAGGTAGGTGTGTTGGCTCATGCCTGTAATTCCAACACTCAGGAGGCTGAGACAGGAGAATTGCAAATTCAATGCCAGCCTGGGCTACATAGGGAGAGCCTATCAAAAATCTGAATAAAAAGTCTCCTATGTCTGTGAAATATTGGTTACATAGTCTGGTGGACTGAGTTCAGCTAGCCTAGGGGCCATCCTAAAGCTTTACTGATATCGGCAATCAACTGAACAACCAGTTCTCCTTCCTCACCACCTTTCTTTATACTGAGTCTTTAAAAATCTTATTCATTCATTCATTCATTTGTTTGGGGGGGTGTGCCAGGGTCTCTTGCCACAGTGAAGATGGACTCCAGATGCATATGCCAACATACCCAATTTATCCAAGTAAAAGTTAACGCTAAATCGGCGTGGTGGCTCACACTTGTAATCCCAGCACAGGGAAGCTGAGCTAGGGGGATTGCCAGGAGTTCCAAGTCAGGCTGGGCTACAGAGTGAGTTCTAGGTCCTCCTGAGCTAGAGTGAGAGACCCTGACTCAAGAAAACACTTCTCCCCCAAACCACAAAATTACACATAATAATTGCTTTTATTTATATTTACTAAATTGGCTCACAAATTGCTCTTTTTGTGGGACAAAGGCTACATATCAGCTGGCTCACATGACTTAGTCTGTTGAAGGAAGTGCTGTATCATCATCATATTTGCTACATTGCGCCCACTGAAATTTTTAAATATTACTTATCTAGTCCCTTTAAGTGAAATTAGCAAGTTCCATGTCCCTTTAGAGCTGGATTTTATGGCGCTGCAGCAGCTAGTTCAGGAAGCCCAAGTGTAGAAGGGTGGAAATAGTTCTTTCTCGGTAAATGTTAGATGTCTATGAGGCATAGAGTATTTCTGTACAGATTCCTAAAATCGGAATCCCTGCTTTTTCTTGGAGTTAGGAGAAACAGGGCTCGTGGCTCTCTGTGTTTACCTAGAAACCTTGGACGCTACAGCTCCGAGGTTACCCTGAACTTTTCATGCTAGGGAGACACTGTTTTCCAGAGCCCAACCTCACCCGATTTCTATGTAAAAAGGAGAAACAAAGAGCAGGGGAGGGATTATTACAGGAAGAGTTTTTATGGGCTTTGGTTTCACGGAGCTGGTCTGTGACCAAGCAAATTGATGGCAGTGATAGGGCAGTGATGTCATTGTGATGTCAGCACTCCTACTTATCTTACACATGCTTGCTAGCGTGGAACACTTGCATGTTGGATGTGGAAGGGGAAACAATACGGGTCTGCATGCAAAAGCCCATCATGGCTGTCACTGGAGATGACACAGGTAAGAGCTTAGAGGTGCCGGTCAGGTTCAAGTTCATTCTGCAGTTACCTGTTGTTGTTGTTGTTGGATGGAAGTATTCGGGAGCATCTGAATGTTTCAAGAAGTGGGGTTTCCTCGTCTTAGGAGTCCGAAGTTTCTTTTAGCGACCCGCACTTGGAGCTTGGCCAAGGCGCCGAGCCCCTGCCCGGCTTCCTCGCCCTCCTCCACCCCCGGGCCAGCCCCGGCCCCGGCCCGTGGCTGAGCGGTGATTTCATTTGCAACCTGTTGCAGACTCGGTTAGCCGCGAGCTAAACATATCCAGGGCTCTCTGTAAACAAGCTGCGGTGCAGGCAGAGCCCCGGAAAGGAGAGAGAAGGAAGGTCTCAGCTAATTGAGTTCAAAGGGCTGACGTCATTGCATTTCCTGGAATCGTGTTTCTGCGGGGAAGTGGAAAAGTTAAACTCCAGGCGAGCTGCACATTGACGTCAGCCCCGAGTCAGGTTGTCATCCTGTCAGTTCCTTTCCGCTCGGTTAACCGGTTCACCGCCGCGCCGCTCTGCTTCTCCCAGGGCCGGTGAGTGAGTGCTCCCGGGTGGGGACACTCAGGACCCCGCGATCTTGCGTGAGGTCACTCAGGACCCCGCGATCTTGCGTGGGGACACTCGGGATCCTGGTGATCTTGCGTGGGGACACTTGGGATCCTGGTGATCTTGTGTGGGGACACTGAGGACCCCGCGATCTTGCGTGGGGACACTCAGGATCCTGACGATCTTGCGTGGGGACACTCAGGGGCTGTCTAACCAGCTTGGCTGTCAGGTCGTGCCTCCTGGGAGGCTGTCCCCGCACCTGCCAGGTGACTAGTCGGCTATATTTAGGCCAGGGGGGTTCTGGGCTCTTCCAGGAGCTATAGGACCAGGGAGGCAGAGTGCCCTCTAGTGCCCTCTTATGGAAGTGCTTGTCTTTTCATCCCCCTCCACCCCCCACCCACCCCCCAGCTTCTGGAATTTGAGCTGGTAATCAGTAATGATTTACGGTTGGTTTGCTTTGCTTAGTTATAGATAAGTGATTTTGAAAGACTTAGTTATTAGTGACCTTTGTATGGTTGCAAAATTGTTTATTTAGTTGGTCTTATTTGTAACCCAATTCTGATTTTTTTTTTCTGAATTTACATTTGAATTGCACAGCCTCTCCACAGTTCAGCTCTCTAGAGTGGAGTGGGTTTAGGCCCTTCTGGATTGGAACAGGTCAGTCTTGAGCAATCACAACCTGCATTTAACAGTTTTAAGATTGTCTTAAGGAACTATTTTTTGGTCTAAAGATATTTCTTTGCAAAATTATAGAAATGCTGTAGATTGCAAAAGCTCTCAAATGACAAATTTATTATAAAATATAGACAAGCTTGAAGGGGTCTCAAATACTGTGTGCCATATGATTCTTAAAACCAAAGGGCTTTTTTTTTTGTATTTTTCAAAGTAGGGTCTCACTCTGGCCCATGCTCTTAACTAAACTTTCAATTTCTGTTTACCATCTGACTTGTCTAAGCATGACAGAGTATATTAACACAATAAAAGCAATTAAAATGCTGAGTATATTTTAAGGGTGACTACTTAAGGCACATAGTTTCATAAAAATTTTAACCATTACTTGTAAATTAAATATTCATATACATTTATTTAGAGAATGAACTTACCACTCTTGAAAAGTTTTTTTCTCTCACAATCTGTGATATCATTACTCATCCATGAATTTCCTTCTCAGAGTAAATGTTTGAAGATAGCAAAACTTACAAATGTTAAGCAGTATTGAACATTTTCCACAACACCTGATAGTGCTTTTGAAAATAATTATTTTCCAAACTGTTGTCAGTGCTCACGGAATTAGTGCTATTTGAAAATGAGAAACAAAATTTGTTTCCTTTTTTAATGAGGTAATTGCATCTGGCTTTAGCAGCTAACGGTGCTTGCTAAGACTGGAGAGGTGGCTCAGCAATTAGGGTGCTTACCTGTAAAGGTGCTTGCTTATACAATTGCACATGACTTAAGACAGTTGTGGAGGGGATACAGAAGGGCTCAGGACAAACCCTCGAATTCTCAGTTCTGGGCTAACTGCATGGTTGGCAACCATGATCAGTGGCTGATAACACTTACTGACCATGAACAAATACTCTCTCAGGACACAGGGGACCTCTGTGTGTGTCTTTACAGTTCTTCAACATGATCCTCAGACTTTACTTTCTATTCTATTTCTTCTCTTAATGCTATTCTCGACCCATAAACCCATTTACTGGTATTGAGAAAAGGATCTATACCCAAATCAGGTTTCTTATATTAATGACTGGTATAGAAAAGGCCTCAATAACATTTACTTATGGGATTATAGAATCAAATATAAGTAGTGAATATCTATAGTTCATTGACCCTGTTGAGTATAATTTGGATTTTTATTGTTTTATTCACAAGCTTATAATATTGGGAACTTAATTTCCTGTCTTACACTTTGAAAAGTAATAATTTATAATGAAACTGTGTTTCTGAATTGTTAAAACAAGCTTTACAACTATTCAAATTTGGGCAATAGTATTTAAATTCATAATTGGGAAAGACTACTGAGAGGAACTTAGACAGAAAGGAATGATTTGGGTTGTTTTAACTTACCAAGATGATATCAGAGAATTATACTCACATTGAAGATGGAAATAATCATGTGTCCACTTTAAACGTGAGTGAAACTTCAAGGCTCATGGAGGGTGAGGCTGCACCTGGCTATTTGCTGTTTCTCCACTCTCTCATATATTTGAATCATAACCCCTTCCCATTACTTTCCTTGTCCCCTCCGCCTTTCACTTCTAGCTAGTTCTCTTTTCCTACTACTTTTGAAACAGTTCTAATGCAGTATTTGGGACAGTGATTTGACTGCCCATTTTATTTGTCTGTGTGCACACATTGCCCAATAAAGTAACGATGGTTATACTTGCCAGTTATATAAATATTGAAATAAAAAACATTTAATATTACAAGTAAGCATAAATGCAAATTAACCTATGATTTTGAGTGACACACAAATGTAGGAAACAGAGAGCCAGAGGTTAAAGGTCGACTGAGGGAGCCATACTTGGTCCTGAGAAAGGAGAACAGTTAATGTACGTTCTCACTGATACACACAGCAGTTCCTATCACACAAGTTTTGTATAGAACCAGATGCAGCTCAGGCTAGGTAAATAACATCTCAGCTTTCAGAGCAAGCAGGTAGCCACCACTTCAGACTCACCTTGCTCTCCAAAGTCACCTGACATTGGAAAATTAAATTGAAGCTAACATGAGTTGTAATAGCATGCTAGACACTGCTTTTAGAATATACAAAATGAAACTAGCTTTTTGAATAATTTTTAAATTTTTAAATAATTAAAAAAAATTTTATATAAAAATTTAAGAAAATAAATAATTAAATAATTGAGATGGAATTTTCTAGAATATTCTCTGATTAGTTAATAGATAATAATAATAAGGAAATAATTCATCATTTCCTTTTATATCTGCTCTTGATTGAATAAATAGCCAAGAAGGTCCCTTTGTATAACTCAGTCTGATGATAATTACTTCACAATGTATACATGCCAACACATCATAATCTGTACACCTTAAATATATAAGCTGAAAGTATTTAATGACTTAATTCTATGTGGTTTATGTGTTATAGTAATTTCAACAAATTTGCAAGTGTTCAGTACTAAACTAGTCACTTTATGTAAGATTTAGTTATCCCAGAGGAAAAGGAGCAATGGGAAAGGGAAAGGTTTTGAGTTTAGACAGCATGGGACACAGGCCTAGGTAGGCCTCAGGTGGGAAGGAGGAGCCTGGGTGTGCTGCTTAAGTGGCAGAGAACAGAAAATCAAAAGTGAGGACAGCACTAGTAGCTTAGTGGAGCAGGGGACAAGCTACCTCCACTCACAACCTCTGCTGCTTACTAGGTGTACTTAAGGTTAGTGGCACATAGTGAAAGAAGGGCAGATAGGAACTCTGTGTGTCTTGAGTGGGTGTATATAATCTAAGAATTCTGGAGGCTGAGCCAGCCTGGGCTACATAGTGAGATCCTGTTTCAAAACACCAAAATAAACCAAAACCTCTTATCCAATGAAGGTGCTCAGTATAGTACCTTCTTAATAGATAAAGGAATAAAATTACCATCATTTGGAGAGGTTAACAAGTTTTTGTTTTTTTTCCACGTTAGGGTCTCACTCTAGCCCAGGCTGACCTGGAATTCACTATGTAGTCTCAGGGTGATCCTCTCACCTCTGCCTCCCAAGTGCTGGGATTAAAGGCGTGCAACCACCACGCCTGGCTCACAAGTTTCTTTTTTTTTTTTTTTTTTTGGTCTCACTCAAGCCCAGGCTCACAAGTTTCATTTTTGAAGCCATCAAAATGGGCAGTTGTTTGTGTTACTTATTTTTCCTTTCTTTCTCTGATTTCTGTTTTTTTCCCCATCATTTTACCAGTCTGACAGAATGTGTGTACTTAGTCATTTGTAATGCTCCATCATACTGCTTCTATTTTAAATGATTTACACACTGAAAGGAACATTTTATATTATCTTTAAATAATATATTCTATAAGGGATATAATACTACATCTAAAAGTTTTTTGGGCTTTTTTAAATTGAAGAAAATAAGGAATAGGAGCCGTACATTTTGATTCCTCAGACTTGTTAGGAGGGAACTCATGAACACAATTTATGGATGTCATAAGCCTTTTAAGTACTATATACAGTTTAAGATAATTTGGAACATTGTCTGAGAGACTAAGGGAGGGAAGAGGCAGGGAACTGCCATCTGTCGAATGTCAACTATGCTAGGCACTGTGTTAGATACTTTGGCATACATTACAGGCTTTATTGTGAGTATTAAATGAGACCATGTATCCCCATTTTACAGATGAGGAAACTGAACTTGCCCCAAGTCACATGGCTGGTAAGTGGCAGAGCTGGACTAGAACCCAGATCTCAAACCCCATGCTCTTTCTGCTGTACGTGTTTAAAGCTTGCAAAGAGAGGTATGAAGTTAGTGACCAGAACTGACAGTTCTAGGAGTTGTTTCATGTCAGGCATTGGATGGTTGGAAACACATTATAATCAAAACTCTGTGCCTCTGAAATCTTGTGAGATGAATCTAGAATGTATCTAAAGAAAATAATGTCTTTTGTCAGGAACAGCCATTTGGAATGAACCTGTCACAGAGCTTTCCATAGTTTCATGTTAAAGGCAGTTATAATAATGTGTCTATACGAAAAGACATTTCCAGCCTGGTATAGTGTCACACCTTTAATCCCAGCACTCAGGAGGATCTCCATGAGTTCAAGACCACATAGTAAACCCCAGGTCAGCCTGGGCTAGAGTGAGACCCTACCTCGAAAAAAAAAAAAAGTTTTCCTTTTAAATGTTCCAGAGGGGACAGTGTGCCAGTGTAAAACGGTGAAGCTTGACCTTCACTATGGTGCAGAAACAAAATCCTAAAGCATCAGTTATGTGCCAGGTACTGGGCATGCCCAAAGATCTGTCTGGGAGTTTTTGCCTGCCTGAAATTAAAATTAGTGGATAATATTACTTTATAAATACAGCTTTCTTATCTTCAATCATTATATGTAAGCCCCCACTGTTGACCCGTGTATTTTCAGAAAATAATGAAATTTTTTTCTTTTAAAAAATATTTATTTGTGAGAGGAGAGAGAGAGAGAGAGAGAGAGAGAGAGAGAGAGAGAGAGAGAGAGAGAGAGAGAGAGAGAGAGAGGAGAGAGGAGAGAGAATGGGCGCTCCAGGGCCTCCATCCACTGCAAATGAACTCAACACATGCATCTGCTTATGCACCTACTTGGCTCTATATAGGCAGTAGGGAATCGAAATCCAGTCTTTCTGCATTGCAGGCAAACACCTTAACCGCTAAGCCATCTCTTCAGCCCAAGAATGAAATTTTAAAGTCAGCCATGGTGGGACATTACTGTAATGTCAGTACTCAGGAGGCCGGGCTGAAAGGATTACAAGTTTGAGGCTAGCAAGGTCTTGTCTTTAAAAAACTACAAAAATAGTTTGTACACTTTTATTAGGTGGGATATGAGGGATTGTCCTTTATAAATAGTACAGAAACAAACACATGTCATCAGAGAATGTGGAATGGTTCTTTGAACTGTGGTCCTTGATATTTAATCTTCAGAATTTATGTTAGAAACAGAAGCCAAGGTAAACACTTTGTCATAACTTCTTTCAAAAATAAAACCTTTTGACATTTAGGTTTCCTCAAAACAAGAGATTCTCTTTGCCCATCTTTTAAATGTACTTTATTACTAGGATTATATTTGAATATAAGAAAGTTATCCATTGACCATTAGAAGTGTACCATCAAAAAAAGTATACTATCATATAAATCCTAGAAATTTATTCAAACTTCTAATTTACACTAATTCATGTTTCTGGCTTGAAGTGTAGTGAGTTTTTTAATATTTGATTTGTGTTGAAACAAATCACATGAATGCATATCTAAGACATAATAGAGCCAAGTTTACCTAGCTTCTCAGAACCATATCCAGATAGGTCATCCCTTTCACCAGGACTTTTTAAGCTCCTGCTTAAGAATTGTTCATTCAGAATATCCATTATCATCCAAGGTGGTGGTGGCTTCTGCAAACAGTTTGCTCAAGACCATTTCTGGTATCTAGGTGCCTCTGTGAAGAAGTATTTTTATTCTCTCTTCACCCCTCTTTTTTTTTTTTTTAAAAAAAAAGGAAAGATATTCTTAAACCAGGCATGGTGGTGCACACTAATTTCAGCACTCGGGAGGCAGAGGTAGGAGGATCACCATGAGTTTGAGGCCAGCCTTGAGACTACATAGTGAATTCCAAGTCAGCCTAAGCTAGAGTGAGATGCTACCTTAAAAAACTAAACAGAAAAAAAGATACTCTTAAACCAGCTTTTGTTGATCATGCAAGCATTCTGCTCCCACTTCATATTATAGAAAACCTGGGGCATATAATAAAAATACACATTTTTCTATATGCATTTACTTACTGTTTATTTATTTATTTATAAACAGTAAATTTAGTACTCTGCCAAGAGGCAGTGGGCATGACTGTAAAAGAGCCGCTTGTCTTCTCTGTTCCTTTCCCTCACTGTTTTGTCACTTGTTTGTACACAGTGAAAGAACAGTTCTAGGGTCTGGTCTGCATGCTGGCCGCCTGAGAATGTCAACACCATCACTGGTGATTGTGCTAATTTTAGAAAGCAGTGGTGTAGGACTGCAGCTGTTGCATTGTTGTCTCAGAACCTTCTTCCTTGGGTGTGGGTAAAGAGAAACTGTATTCATTGCATTCCCCTCACGATAGGATCAATAGATTAAAACAGCTTTATTCAGTTACTGTATAGGTGGTTTTCCTAAATATTTTAGATCTGCAAAATTTTCTCCAAAATATAGTGAGATATTTTGAATAGACTTGGGCATATGAACTCAGATTTAGATTTTCTTCATTTATTAGTTGGGCGTGGTTGTTGACCATGAATAATAGTTATTACAGATTACTATTGCTTTTGAAGACTACATAAAGAAGAGGCAGCATAACCTTATAAATGGCATTTTTATTAATTTTGTGGAGCCCTTTAGTCTTCCTCAGAGCCATGATTTTTATTTCACCCGGTACTCCAGCCCAAGAGAACACTAGCATTTACCCATTAGAAGCAAATAGATTATTTTATTTTTTTTACCCTTTTAGAAGTACTTGGCTCTTTTCAGTGATAATATCTCATGAAGAAAACCTTTTCTCTTTTGGAAAATTTCAGTTTTTACTCAAAGGATATAATCCATTAAATACATGAGTTTGCTATATTCTCTTTTTTGTTTTCTCTTTTTCTCTTTTTTGTTTTTGGTCTTGCTTTTCTTTTTTAATTCCCCCTCCCCATTTTTTATTGAGGTAGGGTCTCACTCTAGCCCAGGCTGACCTGGAATTCACTATGTAGTCTCAGGCTGGGCTTGAGCTCACAGCAATCCTCCTACCTCTGCCTCTTTTAGGCTTGTACCACTACACCCAGCTCATATTACCTTTTTTTAAAAAAGTATTTTATTAATTTTCATTTGAGAGAAATGTGTGTGAGAGAGAAAGACACAGACTCTACAGAGAGAGGATGGTTGCACCAGCTGCTACAAATGAACTCCAGATGAATGCACCACCACTTTGTGCATCTGGCTTTATGTGGGTCCAGGGGAATTGAACTCAGGTCCTTCTGCTTTTCAGGCAAACACTTTAACCACTAAGCCATCTCTCTGGCCCCATATTCCCTTTTTTGATTGGCATGTAGTTCAGATCAATTTTTTTTTGAAGCAGGATCCTGCTCTATCCCAGGCTGACCTGGAATTTACTCTATAGTTCCGGGCTATCCTTGAACTCACAGGCAGCCTTCTACCTGCCCTCCCAAGTGCTAGGATTAAAGTGTCTGACCTCAGATCAATTTTTATAGGCTTTAATAACTTTTTAAAAAATTTATTAGCTTTAATAATTTTTTAATCCTTTTCTTGCACTTAGCATTGTGGGTATTTATTTTGTAGTGTCTCAGAGTGAATTCACTTGGGCATTGGTGGTGGGAGTATGCTTCACCACTCAAGCCCAGTGATTTTTCTGGAGAACAGTGCCATTGCAATTGATTTTTTTTAGTACAAATTAGGAAGCTTTGAGAATTTAACTTGGTATTCAGCTTGAACACTAAGTATGTACTAAATATGTCTTTTAAGCATATGATTATACTATACTCAGAAAATGTTTTTTAAAAAGAATAATACTTAGAACTCTATTATTTTTGTAATCCCAGCACTCAGGAAGTTGAGGCAGCTGGATAATCACTAGCTTGGGCTATGTATGAGTTTGAGGTTGGCCTGGACTACACAGTGATACCCCTCACTTCTCTACCCCACAAGAAAGAAAAAGCAATGTATTGTTTTTCCCCAAACCTAAGAAAGATAATTACCCTTTCCCTTGGGAAGTCAGTTTTAAGAAGGACTTCAATGGATTTTTCACTGTTATTTTTAACTGAAATGGCAGAAAGCTAGTTCCATTTCACTTTGTAGTGGCTATGTTATAGGCATGGGAGAGGGGATTTCTCAGTTGCAGTGATTTTTTTAGTTATGTATGACAGAGCTAGCTCCCACTGGCTTGCTGGAGCCAATGGTTAGCTCTCAGCATCTCTGTGAGCTGGTTGTTTAAATGGCCATTATTAAAAATTACATATTTTCATACACACTTAATTGCATTAAAAGCAATGATAGTACTTAAAACTGTGTTCTCTCTAATGTTTTTCTCTGGGATCTTGTTTGTGTGCTATGCAGTTTACTGTGCGTCCCATCCTAACTTCACATCCAGTTGGTGCCTTTAAACTGGCCATTCTGCAAGTACTTCTGTCACAGCAAACAGTCTGATACCACAGGTCACCCCCACCCCAAAGAGCTGTTTCTTAAATAATAGCACAAGATGCCTTTAATCCCAGCACTCAGGAGGCAGAGGTAGGAGGATCACAGTGAATTCCAGGCCATTCTGATACTACATAGTGAATTCCAGGTCAGCATGGGCTAGAGCCAGACCCTACCTTGATAAACCAAACCAACAAACAAAAACCAAAAACTGATTTAAAAAATATTTTTATTTATTTGCAAGCAGAGAGAGAGAGACAGAGACAGAGAGACAGAGAATCAGAGAGAGAAGGGGCATGGGCATGTCAGGGCCTCCAGTCGCTGCAAATGAACTCCAGATGAATGTGCCCCCTTTGCACATCTGGCTTTACATGGGTACTGGGAAATTGAATTTGGGTCATTAGATTTTTCAGGCAAGCGCCTTAACCGCTGAACAATCGCTCTAGCCCCTCCAAAACTGATTTTAAATGAACTATAGTTTAAAAGTCTATCTGATTAAAAATACATCTAAAATGGACTATGACACTTTTCTGTCTTAAATGTCAAAATCAGGCTAAAATATTCACACCTTTGTTTCAAATGATCTGTACTGACATGTGACGAGTAAGTCAATTCTATATACAACATTAGCCTGTGGATTGCTTATGGAAGCTTTAATGCTTTAATTGCAGCTGCCACGGGTGACATGCCAACTTACCAGATCCGGGCTCCTACAGCTGGTCTGCCTCAGGGCATGGTGATGGCTGCCTCACCAGGAAGTCTGCACAGTCCTCAGCAACTAGCGGAAGAAGCAACCCGCAAGCGGGAGCTGAGGCTGATGAAAAACAGGTAAGGTGTTCCGCTGGAAAAGGACTGCTTTTGGGAGACAGAGCTTACTACTTAGGAGCTTTAAAATATCCAGATGATTGGGGATGGGGAAGAGGGGCATTGGGGAACTGGGGATAACAACTCATTGTTTGCCCATTAAATAATGTAACTCATTATGGACAATAAAAAAAATAAAATAAGGTACACCTTGTCAGGTGTGATGGTGCACACCTTCAGTCCCCGCACTCAGGAAGCAGAGGTAGGAGGATCCCAGGGAGTTGGAGGCCACCCTGAGACTACACGGTGAATTCCAGGTCAGCTTGGGCTGGAGAAAAGTGACACTTTTCCTAAGCTGTTGCATTTTCTGTGTCTTTGTGGGTTTACACTGTACCTGCAATGATTATAGATTATCTTCTAGTTAGAGTTCCTATCCCTTAAACTACTTTATAAACAGGAGATACGTCCCCATGTTTGTTGTAAGAATAGGTTAACTTTTAAAATGTTGATACTTTATGTAAGTAAATATAAACATATATATATTAAATAAAGTTTGTTTTGCATATTTATTTTATGAACTATTGTGATAAGAATACATTTTTTTGGCTTTTGTTTTTTAATGATGTTACAGACAGAGCCCAGGACTTGGGGCATAAGCTACATCCCACAATCCAATTTTTCAGCTTCTTTATTAATTCAAAATTAAGTGTTAAAGCATTTTCTTTTTTGTGCTGAGATAGATAAATTCAAGTCGAGTAAATACAAAATAATGAAAAGATAGTGGTGGCACATGTCTTCAGTTCTTGCACTCAGGAGGCTGAGGTAGGAGGTAGGGTCACCATGAGTTTGAGGTCAGCCTAGTGCTACAGATTGTGAATACCAGGTTTAGCCTGGGCTAGACTGAGACCCTGTCTCAAAAAACTAAAACAGAAACTGGGTGTGGTGGCACATACCTTTAATCCCGGCACTTGAAGGTAGAAGTAGGAGGATTGCTGTGAATTCAAGAGTCTGAGACCACCCTGAGACTACATGGTGATTCCAGGTCAGCCTGGGCTAGAGTGAGACTCTACCTCGAAAAACCAAAAAACAACAAAAAAAACCATAAAAAAATAAACAAACCAAAGAGTTAGAATCATCCATGTCTCTGCCACTTAGATACCTGTTACTTTTATTGTATTCTTCTAGTCTTTTTTATCTTCTTTTTAAAAATTTAATTATATTTATTTTTTGGGGTGGGAAACATGGGCACACCAGGGGCTCCTGTCACTACAAACTCCAGATACATGTGTTACTTGGCTCATCCAGCTTTACGTGGAGAATTGAACACAGGCCATCAGGCTTTGCAAGCAAGCATCTTTAACTGCTGAGCCACCTCTTCAGCCTGGAAACAAGGATTTTGGTCTTGGTAGAGGGTAGAGGTGTGTTGCAGCTGGAACAGAGGCCCAGCAGTGACCTTCAGGCCCCTGGCTCCTCCTCCCTGCTGCTATCATTACCGTGTGCCTCTTGTGGTTATGATACAGGATGGCTGCTGCTCCTCCAGTCAGGCAGGATGGGTGGGGATGGCCGCAGGCCCTTCTGAACACTCCTGGACAGTCTGCCTGCAAACTCACCAGCATTTCAGTGCTAGCCAAAGGGATTCTGAGGAGGGTGTAGTTTTGAGCAACGAAAGAGAAAAGGTGTCCAAATGGCTGGTAGGTGCCTCAAATCTGTTTAGCAGATCTTTCTTTCGCTCTCTGTCTCTCTTTCTTTCTGTCTTCTCTCTTTTCTCTCTCTCTCTCTCTCTCTCTCTCTCTCTCTCTCTCTCTCTCTCTCTCCCTTCCTTCCTTCTTTCCTTCCTTCCTTCCTTCCTTCCCTCCCAGGCTGACCTCAGTCTCACAGTGATCCTTCTGTAGTGTGCTCTACTATGCCTGGCTTTGTTTTAGATTTTTGTTTGTTTTTTCAAGGTAGGGTCTCACTGTAGCCCAGGCTGACCTGGAATTCACTATGTAGTCTCAGGCTGGCCTGGAACTCACAGCAATCCTCCTACCTCTGCCTCCTGAGTGCTGGGATTAAAGGTGTGCACCACCATGCCCAGCTGTTTCTTTAACTTTTAGATAGCTTTTACATCAGAATTGGTCTGGTTATTATCCCTGCTTTGTAAAAGAAGTTGGAAAGTTTTAGTAAGTTGTCACATAGCCTAAACTGACTGAAACAGAATGAGAGCATGCAGTTGGGTAGTTTTTCTTTCAGAACCTGTCCATTACTCTAATACCAGTTATCACCTCAGAAGGACCTCAGTATAAAGCTTCTCACTTTACCTCGTGGAAAGCATGCAGGTTATGAAGTTGACAATGCAGGCACTCACACTTAATAGGCATGTAATTACATTTCTTCTATTACAGCAATGGTTTTTATTTCTTCACAGCCTGGCCACCCTTGCCATTTTTTTTTTTTTTTTTTTTTGGTTTTTCGATGTAGGGTCTCGCTCTAGCCCAGGCTGACCTGGAATTCACTCTGTAGTTTCAGGGTGGCCTTGAACTCATGGTGATCCTCCTACCTCTCTCTCCAAGTGCTGGGATTAAAGGTGTCTGCCACCACGCCTGGCTCACCCTTTCCATTTTTAAAAACATTATTTATTTATTTATTTGAGAGAGAGAAAGAGAGAGAGAGAGAGAGAGAGAGAGAGAGAGAGAGAGAGAGAGAGGAGGGAGGGAGAGTGAGCATGGGCACACCAGGACTTCCTGCCTCTGCAAATGACTTCCAGACAGGTGTGAGTGCTGGTGTGACAGGTGTGCGCCACACTCACCACTCCTCTTCACAACAGCTTCCTCTCCATGCTGAGGACAGGTGCCGTCTGTGGCAAGGCTTGAAACGGAGCTAATTATTATTATTATTTTTTTAAAATATGTATTTATTTGCTAGCAGAAGGAGATAGAGGGAGGACAGACATTCAGAGAGAATGGGACACCAGGGTCTCCAGCAGCTGCAAGCAAACTCCAGGTGCATGTACCAAATGCATCTGGCTTTATGTGGGCACTGGGAAATCAAACCTGGGTTGTTAGGCATTATAGGCAAGCGCCTTAACCTCTGAGCCATCTCTCCCGCCTTGGAGCTAATTATTAATAGAAGAAGCAGGTGTGTTTTCCATAACTGAGATGTACTTTAGGAATGTTCTGGGCATTTGTGTGATCATATAAAGATTTGTGCTTGGAACATCCCGGCTCTTCATGGCATAGCATTGTGTTTGTGTGCATGCACAGACATACACACACACACACACACACACACACACACACACACACACACACTCTCTCTCTCTCTCTCTCTCTCTCTCTCACTGGGCGTGGTGGCGCACGCCTTTAATCCCAGCACTTGGGAGGCAGAGGTAAGAGGATTGCTGTGAGTTCAAGGCCACCCTGAGACTACATAGTGAATTCCAGAGTGAGACCCTACCTCGAAAAAAAAACAAATACACACTCACACACACACACACACACACACAAATGTAAATGTGAAATGTGGACATTTACCATAAGTAGCCGAGTAAATAAGATTTAAGAAATTAAGCACACAACACTAGACGTTTAAACTTTAATGGTAACTTGTTTTTATAGAAAAACTGCCCACCTTCTAGATTTAGAATTTAAAATAATTTCTAATCATGAATATTCAAAAATCAAATTATTGGAAAGATTGTGAGAGCCGTGGTGGGGGAGACGGTCCAGAGGCATAGCACCCATCAGTAACAACTGACTTGGGCCAGGAAGACCAGGATGAGTACTAAGATATACAGGATCCCTTGCCACAAGGACTAATACAGACAGCCCACGAAGGAGGATATACAACTGATCAGGGATGGGGAGGGGGGGAATTGGGGAAGTCAGGATAACAACGCATGGTTTGCCCACTAAATAATGTAACTCATTATGGACAATAAATATTAAATTTTAAAAAAAATCAAATTATTAAGTTCAGGTTTTTTTGTGTTATAAAAATTTGAGTTATATGCCCACACTGGAAAATTTTTGTTTGAATTTATTCTCCATCTTCCCCTGTGTGTCACTTAATTAGAATAATCACTATTTTATCCTGTTCAATTTATATATATATATATATATATATATATATATATATATATATATATATATTTTTTTTTTTTTTTTTTTTTTTTTTTTTTTTTTTTTTTTTTTTTTTTTTTGAGGCCGGGTCTCACTCTGACCCTGGCTGACCCGGAACTCCCTGTGGTCTTCCTACCTCAGCCTCCCAAGTGCTGGGATTATAGGCACGAGCCACCACAGCCAGCTTCAATTTACTTTCGTATGAGTTTTCATTACCTAATTGAGAAGTCCCGCACTTTGTGAGTTGATGGGGTGAGGCACCGCTTCTCGGCTAGGAATGCCTGCAGTTCACTGGGAATTTCAGGCTTCCCATAAGGAAAACAGATCCCATCAGGGAGAGTCAACTGTTGGCAGGGAGAGCCAAATCAGGGTGAGTGTCCCAGTTGGGGATTGAGCAGCACCACAGTAGCTGACACTTAGACACTCTGGAATTGAGAGCTGAAGCACAGAGCCATTCCAAGAGGCCGTCTCTGTGGAGGACTCAAGTCACCAGTTGCCAACCTGGCCCGCTTTGAGAGAAAGGAGAAAGAAAAGATGTGGGCAGTAGTAATTGTTTTTAGTGAATTATGCATGAAAACGTTGTTTTTGTTGCTGTCCTCACTGGTTGGTCTTTCCTCTTGGGCTGCTTAAAGTCCGTTAAATTTGTTATGTTAAGGAATCTTATTAGGAAAGTTTTGAAATGTGCCTTGCCATTATCCAGTTGCTTCTTTTTCATCATTTTATTTTATTATTTTATTTATTTGTCTTTATTTGTTTTGGGTTTCTTGAGACAGGGTCTCATGTAGCCCAGACTGACCTTGAGCTTTCTGTATAGTTGGAGATGGCCTTGAACTTCTGATCCTCCTGACTTTACTTCTTAAATACTGGGATTTCAGACATGTGGCACCATGCCTGTCTTTCTTCGTCATAATCTTAATTGTGGCATTCTCACATTTGTGGGCTCAAACTGTCAGAATTGTTGAATTTGGGGTCATGTAACCACATGTATCTCTTTAATTTTCAAAGTGTGTTTTACTTTGGCTTATAAAATGTATATGTTTTGTTTATTGTTGTAATTTACCCATGTTGCTTACTCTAGTTAAAAAACAAAACTTCCCTTGCAGTTTTTTATTGAGACTTAGTCTTGAAGAATAAATAAGTATCTTTAACATTGGCACTTGAGGGTTTTTAGGATCAATTCTGACCACATGAAGCTCACTGAGGACAGAAAAGCTCTAGAGCTGTCTTAGTGGAGATCCCACCTGGGAACGTGGCCCCAGGGCTGTAGTTTACTCATCTCATCTCATCTCAGCCTGTGTGCTCCGAGGTACCCCCTGTGAAATGGACTGCTCTCGTTGCTTCCTGTTTGACACAGAGGCATGGCTTAGGCCCACGTGTTGTCTAGGACAGCTTGGCTGCTGGTCTGGGGTGGGGCGGAGGCTCGTGGTGGCGCTCTGCACTGCTGGGGCTGTTCCTGTAGTCACTTGCCTTGTGTTGATTCCAGGGAAGCTGCCCGGGAGTGTCGCAGGAAGAAGAAAGAATATGTCAAATGTCTTGAAAACCGTGTGGCTGTGCTTGAAAACCAAAACAAGACCCTCATTGAGGAACTCAAGGCCCTCAAAGATCTTTATTGCCATAAAGCAGAGTGACTGGCCTTGGCCTGGACCTTGTTGACTGTGAACTCTAACCAAGGCTCTTGTAGAAGGGACCCTTGTGACCCTTACTTAGAATCCAGCTTGGCTTAGTGTGTGAATTGGGAATATTGTTCCAAAATTTGGAATGCAGCTTTAATCACTTTAGCAGGCTTACTTTGTCTGTCAACAGCATGCAAACATGTTTTTGTCTGCCCTCTTGCTTCTGCTTTTTCCAGGGAAGCGGCTAAAGAATGTCGACGTAGGAAAAAAGAATATGTCAAATGTCTGGAGAGTCGAGTCGCAGTGCTGGAAGTTCAGAACAAGAAGCTTATAGAGGAACTGGAAACCTTGAAAGACATTTGCTCTCCCAAAACAGATTAGTAGAAATATTTAACTATGAACTGATTACAACATGTATAGTTGCTTTTAAATGCAATACAATATATAGCCGGCAAGAATTATGGCTTTTTTCCTTTGTATCATTCACTTTCCTTCCTAATACCTGACATTTCTAAAATGCTTCATTGTATTTCATTAACTCTATCTATAGGGACTTTTTAAAAGAAGAGACAAACTGTAAAAACTGTATGTAACAAATTCTCAAGTGAAATATGTATAAGCTGTGTTCCAACGCCACATCTTTGCAGATCCAGTCTCTGTCATGAACAGTGCCCTGGGCATAAAGCTTTGCAGGTCTTTACAAATCATTTCAGGAAAGGGTGATCAAAGGTCATGCGTGCAGAAGAACAATGAAATCAACCACAGAAATACCTCAGGAAAGAATCCAAAGTGTATCTTAATGACATGTCTATATGAGAAGAATAGCCTGGAAGTGAATTTATGGCATTTATAGATTTTTATATATTACTTTGTAAAGAAAATATTGTACTGCTGTCCTTGGACGCCACAGTTGAAGGCGGTTTTCAGTAGAACCATGTTGGTTGCTCTTTGTAGAATTTGGTGCTTACTTAAATATATGAGCATTTAATACAGCTTTTTCCTCTATCGTATCATATAAACAACCTTGCAGAAGTACTTAGTGTTGGTTTGCTATTATCTGGTGAAAGAGACAAGACATTTTTACTGTCTGGAATGAGTGAACAGCCTATCTCCAAGGGCATGCGCTGATTTCTACACTGGGTCACGAGTGTATTGCAAATGCTCCATCATCTCATCAGGACAACCTCAGGGCTTCATTGTTTTAAAAAACACAGTTCAGTGGCAGAGCCCTTACCCAACATGATCAAGATTCCAAGTTTGATCCCCAGTACTTTAACAAAGCTAACTAAATAAAAATATTTCAGTGAGAAGAACAGCCCTAGAATTTTGCACACTGAGGAGCAGAGTAGCCATTAGAGGTCAGCCTTTGTCCTGGACTAGGCCTCCCTACAGATCCAGAGATGTGCTGATAGTCCTCTGCTTGGAGTTTTGGCTAACAACCTCAGGAGGTTTAAAATAAAGCCAAAACAATCCAAGATTCTACCTGTCATTTCAAAACAGCTTGAATGAAGTCTACGTTGGATCCATTCTTTTACTTAATTTTTTTTTTATTTTTTATTTATTTGTAGGGAGGAGGAGAGAGCAGATGGCCTGCCAGGGCCTTCCACCACTATAACAAACTCTAGATGCATGTGCCACTCTGTGCATTTGGCTTTACATGAGTATTGGGGAATCAAACCAGGACCAGCAGGCCTTGCAAACAAGTGTTTTTCCACTGAGCCAGCTCTCCAGCCCTCTGTGTGTGTGTGTTTAAATGCAATGTAAAATGTAGTTTACCATGTACACCCAGGCTGGCCTTGAACTGGAAATCCTTTCTTCCTCAGCCTTCTGGAGCTAGGGTTATAGGTGTAGGCCAGGTGCCTCGTTAGCTCAGTAGGTAGCATGTGGGTCTCATAGGTGTGGGCCATAAGGTGCTCATAGCACCTTCAGGTGAAGCTCATTACAGTTGAGACAGCAGTTGTTACTAATATCCACACTTTTACAATGAAAAGCTTCAAGGGATAAATCTGAAGCCCTAATCCTATGGTGCAGTGTCATCTCTTGTTCACTGACAGTTGTTGACTGTGGACCATGTACTCAGAAACTGTTCATTTATGATCCCTTAAGGATTTCTCCTCCTCAGCTTCTATAGTGAATCTGGTAATGGGTACAGGGAAGCTCAAAAATGGAAGGTTGCTTCCCTGTTGTAACTCTTTCTCTTACCTGTAACTTCCTAAAAGTAAGGAGTGCCATTTTTAGCTTTCTTTTTAAAATACTTCCCCTATGGAGCCTGAGCTCTGAATTTCTTTTATCTCAATTTCAGTCTTGTCTTCTACAGAGAAGTAAAATGAGCAATTGAATACACAGAAGAAAATCGGGAAAGAAATACCCCAGGTTTCAAGTAAAGGGAAATGGTGCAATATGCTCCCTGGGCCAGTCACTCTAAGGCGGTTGTATTCTCCGACACGCAGGGAGAGACACACAGGAATCTGTAGAAAAGATGTAAAAACTGGGAGGCAGTTCTTAGAAGTTTGAGATGCTGGGGCTGGAGAGATGTCTCAGTGGTTAAGGCACTTGCCTCCAGTGCCTAAGGCCCTGGGTTCAATTCCCCAGGTCCCACATAAGCCAGACACACAAGGTGGTGGCCCTGGCTCGCTGTCTCTCTCTCTCTCTCTCTCTCTCTCTCTCTCTCTCTTTCTCTCTCTCTCTCTTTCTCTCTCTCTCTCTGTATCTCTGCTTGAAAATTAATAAATAAAATATTTTAAAAAAATAAAAAGAAGTTAGAGATGCAGGCAGGGGTTACATAAGAACTCCATTGGAATGCAGCCTTGAAGTGATTGAAGTGACTGCCAGTGTTAGGCAGAGAGTGTTCCAAGCAGGGAGTGCAGAGCCCCAGCTCTGCTTCCAGAAGCTTGGACATGGGGTACATGGAGGTAAAGTAAACCTCCCAGGAGGGTTGATTCTCTGTTTCTGGTGGCTCTGAGTTCATTGTCTCATGACTCACAAAGCATTGACAAGTGCAGGCATGACCGAAGAGCGAGTTAAGCAAGATTTATTTTAGGAAAAAAAGTAAAGCAGAGGCATTGAGGAGATATCTAAGCCATTAAAGACATTTGCTTGTAAAGCCTGCCAGCCCTGGTCCTGGAGATTCAGTTCTCCAGGACCCATGTAATTCCAGATGCACAAAGTAGCCCACACATCTGGAGTTCCTTTGCAGCAGCAAGAGGCCCTTCCTTCCCTCCCTCCCTCTCTTTCACAAATAAATACAAATGTTTTTTAAAAGAGAAAAGCAGAAAGCCCCTGAGTTGGGAGGGTTCCCAAGCAGGTAGCCTGCATGGTGGCTTGGGTCAGGTTTTCTTATAACCTTGGGGATGTAAATTAGGTATTGAGTTGTATGAGCTTTACTAGTTAATTTTAAATGTGTGTAGAGGACTTTGATTGGTCGGTGGGTCAGGGAGAAGAGCACAGACTCAGAATAAGCCCACCAATGGGGGAAAAAAATCCCACAAAAACCTCTTAGGAGGAGGAAGAACCAGGAAGTAAAACAGAGGGCTGCCCCTGACCACCATCACGACGAATCATTCTAGGGTTCTGACTGGAACCCAAGTCCCTCCCATTTTCTTTTGGGTCCGTGTCCCTGACTATATACTAAAGAAGGCTACCTTGCTCATACTCTATCAGTTTCATTGTTTTAAAAAAAAAAAGAATCAATATACGTGCATGTATGGACTCTGTAAACTTCATCACGTTAGTTCAGAAGAAGAGGACTATTCACCCACTTGAAACTCAAGTCTCCCTTCCCAAGCCCAGGGGCTTAAACAGTAAGGAAATGTAAAACCAGAATTCCAGAAATAGGGAGATACCAGGGTTGCTTACTTCAGTGACATCATGCTCTCATGACTAGATCTCCCCATTCTCGCCTGGTTCACTGGTTCCTCATCCTCACCCTCACATTGCTGCCATAGTTCACAGTTCTGGGCAACAAGACATGGAAAAGACAGCCACTCCTTGCCTCCTTTTTTTTGTCTATAAAAATTTATTTGCAAGGAGAGAGGGGGGGAGAATAAATATGGGTGTACCAGGGCCTCCAGCCCACTGCAAACAAACTTCAGATGCATGTGCCACATTGTACATCTGCTTTATGTGGGTATCAGGTTGTTAGGCTTTGCAGGTAAGTCCCTTAACTTCTGAGCCATCTCTCTATCCCCCCTTTTTTAATTTTTAAAAAAGATTTTTTAAAATGTATTTGCAAGCAGAGAGACAGGAGAGACAGACAGAGAGAGAATGGGAGTTCCAGAGCCTCCAGCCACTGCAGACGAATTCCAGACACATGTGTTACCTTGTGCACCTGCCCTTGTGCATCCCACATACAATGCTGGCTTGTATGTGGGAACTGGAGAATCGAACCTGGGTCATTAGACTTTGAAGGCAAGCACCTTAACCACCAAGCCATCTCTCCATCCCCCCTTTTGTTTTTTACAATTTTTATTTACTTATTAGAGATAGATAGATTGATAATGGGCACATCATGACATCCTGCCACTCCACTGCAAATAAACTTCAGGTGAATTTACCACTTTGTGCATCTGGTTTTACATGGGTATAGGGGGATTGAATCTGGGCCAGTAGCCTTTGCAAACAATTGCCTTTAACTGTTGAACCATCTCCCCAACCCTTGTCCTTTTGTTTTTGAGACAGTGTCCCCTTGTTTACAGCCCAGTGGCTCCAACTGGTGATTCTCCTGCCTCAGACTCCCAAGTGATGGTTTGCACTGTTCAAAAGCAACAGAAACTTACACAGCTCTTCCGCAGCAGCTGGCATCTCCCCAGCCAGATTTTCATGAAAATCGTGTTTTCTAACACACCCGAGGCAAGAATGTAGTTAAAGCTAAAGGAGGTTCATCCCGAAGCAGATGCCATAACTCTTGAATGGAATTGGGGTTCTGTAAGAACAGCATGTGGTCGACTGGCATTGATTTCTTGGGTTGATCAATCAGTCCTTAAACTGTTCAGGAAGTTAAGAACAGCTCGTGGTGAGAGAGTTGGTACCTTGGAACATTGGCTAAGTTCTTCAAGATGCCTCATCTGGTCCCCAAGCCAAGCTTTCTTGCTACCAAAATAGCACCACACTTCAGTGCCTCACCCTTCAACTTCATAGTCTGTAGCTTTGCTGGAAGCTCTCCACAAACACGACATCCTTGCTTCAGTGTTGCATGGAATCCAGAGGTGTCACCACTCGTGTCTTTTTAATCCTAAAAGTTTCACAATCCGGATTGGGAGATATACAAATTGCCAATCCTGGATTATGAGGTTTACATTTTTGTGTCATTTACATAGTACTTCATGGTGCTAAATCATGTGTAGTGGGAGAATACAGGAAATACATCCTGAGTTTGAGTCCCCAGTACCCATGTAAAGCCAGATACACAAAGTGGCTCATACATCTGGAGTCTTTTTGCAGTGGCTAGGGGCCTTGACACTCTCATTCTCTCTCTGTCTCTGTCTGTCTGTGTCTCTTTGCTTGCAAATAAATAAAAATATTTTTTAAAAAACTTTTAAAAACTCATCATCATAGGATCATTTATTTATTGAGTCAGAAGTGGTGGTACACGCCTTTAATCCCAGCACTCAGGAGGCAGAGGTAGGAGGATCTCTATGAGTTTGAGGCCACCCTGGGACTACAGAATGAATTCCAGGTCAGCCTGGGCTAGAGTGAGACACTACCTCGAAAATGCCAAATTATATATATTGACGTGCCAAGTCTGACCACCAGAATTCAGATCCCTAGTACCCGCGTAGAGCCAGATATAAGTAGTGCATGAGTTTGTAATACCGAACACTGCAGCTGTGAGATGGGAGCCGGAGCTCTGAGGTTTGAGGGCTGCTAGTCTGGCATTCACAGAAGGCAAACAATGAGAGACCCTGTCCTAAAGAAAGTGAAGGCAAGGACACAATCCTCTGACCTCCACGTGTGTGCCTTACACACCAGCACATAAAGACACACAAAAATTTAAAAATATTTGGGGAAGGGAGTACTTGGTTGTAAGGCACTTCCCTAGCATGTGTTTGCAAGGCCCTAGGTTTGATTCCCAGGAACAAACACACAAAAACTTAAAACAATGAGAAGTTGGGCCATCATGGGTTATTTGGGTTATGCACACATTCCCCCACACACCACATGTGCATACATTTCATTTTCCCTTTGTTTTTTTTTTTAATTTGTTCTGGTTTTGTTTTGTTTTGAGGTAGGTTCTCACTCTAGCCCAGGCTGACTCTGTAGCCTCAAACTCATGGCAATCCTTCTACCGTAGCCTTCGAAGCACCAGGAGTAAAGGTGGGCACCATCCCACCCGCTCATTCTTTCAACTCCAGTTTCACCTGGAAGCCTTGAAGTTAGAGTCAGAGATGAAGCCTGGCTCCAGATCTTTCCCAGCTGCTCCCTGGTCCCTTTGTGCAGAAAACAGTTGCGCCCTGGGCCTAATTTTCCTGCCCTTTCTCATTGCCCGCTCTGAACTCTCACTCCTGCCCCCAGAATGGATATCCTCCTGCTTGCCCAAGGCAGCAACAGAGGGCACCCAGAGATGTTCTAGCTCGTCCACTGGCTCTCCAAGCGTCAGCGGGTGGGAGATGTGACTTTAACAATTCAAATGACTGAGGGGAAATCCCCTGCTTCTGGAAATAACATATTTCAGCAACTTAGAAACTCTATGGCTGGCTTGGAGACTGACCAGCCAGAGAAACAGTGAAACTGGCAAAGTGCAGTCACAACTGGCCGCTTGTCATCCTTCTTGTTGGCGAGCTTGCAGGTCAAGCTGGTCCGTTCTTTCAGCCTTAGTCTTTTTTTTTTTTTTTTTTTTTTTGGTGTTCATAGCATAACGTTTATAAAGGTCCCAAACTCATAATATTTCAAACATTCATCAGTAATAAATTATGCAAGTTTCTGTAAAAGCTGTTTAACAGTGCAAATAACAGGATGACTAAAACTTGTGAGTATATCTCACAGACGCATTAGGAAGCAAAAGAAACCAGATACAAGAGTACATGCTATATTTTTTATATATAAAATAAAAACAGGAGAAACAAATTCAATAGACAGAGGGCTAGGGAGATGGCTCAGCCATTAAGGCATTTGACTGCAAAGCCTAACGACCTGATAGTTCAATTCCCCAGTACCCATGTAAAGCCAGACACACAAAGTGGCACATGCATCTGGAATTCATTTGCAGTGTCAGCCTTAGTCTTTTAATAGAATTCTAAGCTACTATTAAACTGTCTATAGACAATCATCAGTTTGGGACACTTTCAGTTATAGGTAGGGACAGTCCTAAAATATTTCAACCCCCAGATCCAGCCGTCATTAGAGTTTTTCACTTTCAGGGGCTGCTACCCAATATTTCTAATGGCTTGTGATGAAGCCTGCCTGATTGTTTCTATCTGTGCTTTAATTCCGGTTCTGGCACAATAAAGCTTGTTACCAATATCCACTCCCTCTCTCTTTCCTGGTATTTGATGGTCTCAGCTCAGCTTGGAGATGACAATTCTTTGTCGTTCTCTAAGTGAAAATCCAGTTCAAAACAGAACTGCTCCCTCCCGCTTCCCCTCTTTCTAGTCACAAATTATCTTTAAGCTTGAAGGAGGAGGATGCCACCACAATCCCAGGACAAGAAGACCACCTCCACCTTGGCACGAGCTGGCACTGCACTAGACTTGGATATTCAGAATTTGGGATTGATTTACCATTTTCATCCTCAGCTCCACGTTATCAGTTAATAAAGCATGAACACCACAGGCTGGGCCAAGCATTTGAAGATGCTTTTAGAAAAAAGAAATGTTATTTATTTGCAAGCAGAGAGAAGAGAGACAGAGAGAATGGGCACACCAGGGCCTCCAGCCTCTGCAAACAGACTCCAGATGCATGTGCCACCCCGTGCATCTGGCTTTATGTGGGTACTGGGGACTTGAACTCAGGGCCTTAGTTTCTGCAGGCAAGCGCCTGAACCGCTGAGCCATCTCTCCAGCCTTGCAGATGCTTTTGAGGTAATGAGGCAACATTTGACCGGAGATCTTCAGAATTCCCCAGATTACAAACATTACCCGCTTTCATTAACCATTATCCCCCACATCAGAAGCAATTGCAATTGCTATGGAGTGTAACCCGCCGAGGAGCCTGTGTGCAACTGGAGAACTGTAATAATGGTGCTGTGGACTTCTGCTTGGAAGAAAATAGTCATCCGTCTCTGCAGAACAGGACTGGAAACCAGTTGGTAGAGCCTGCCTTCATCCAGCAAAAGGGAGGAAAAGGCTGGGGAAGCTGCGACCTTTGAGTTCCTGCGCACTCCCGAGACGGTGTCTTGTATTCTGTGGGCTGATGAAGACTAAAGCACCTGTCAGTTTATGCCAAAAAAAAACATGGAGGGCTGGAGAGATGGCTCAGAGGTTAAAGCACTTGCCTCCAGTGCCTAAGGCCCCTGGTTCAATTCCCCAGGACCTACATAAGCCAGATCCACAAGGTGGTGGCCCTGGTGCTCTATCTCTATCTCTCTCTCTCTCTCTCTCTCTCTCTCTCTCTCTATATATATATATATATATATATATATATATATATATATATCTGCTTGAAAAATTAATAAATAAAATATTTTTAAAAAACGTGGAAAAACTTGCTGAACTTTGGGGAAAGAGGAAAGACAAAGACAAGTGGGAGACCATGACTTCCCAGAAATGGCTCGAGCCCTCAGGAACTACGCAAAGACCACCGTGATCATCAAAATCCAGAGCAAGCTGACTGGCCAGTTCAGCGAGGCCATCCCGCAAAGGCTGGCTTCACCCACTTCACACCATGTCCAGGCTGCCAGGAATATCGCAGTTTAAACAGCTGGAATGGAGACTCCTATGCATACGTCAATTACCATGAGCTTGTTAACTACAGCTTCTTTCTTGACTTCCTGGCTTCAGAAAAACCCCAAGCTGGGCTGAGGAGATGGCTCAGAGGTTAAAGGCACTTGCTTGCAAAGCCCGACAGGCTGGGTTCGATTCCTCAGCACCCATGTAAAGACAGTTGCACAGAGTGGTGCATGTTCTGGAGTTTGCAGTGGCAGGGGCCCCTGGAGCACCCATCTCTCTTCCTCTTTCTCAAAATAAATACATAAATATTAAAGAAAAATCCCAGGCTTCAGGACTTCTCTCTCTCTCTCTCTCTCTCTCTCTCTCTCTCTCTCTCTCTCTCTCTCTCTCTCTCTCTCTCTCTCTCTCATTTTCTTTTTTTCAAGGTAGCATCTCACTCTAGCCCATGCTGACCTGGAATTCTCAGGACTTTTAAAGTCCAACATAGCCACAGTTCCACATCCATGGATTCAGCCCCTCATGGAACAAAATAAATATCTATACTTTAAAAAAAAAATGAAACTTGAAAATACTTTCAGAGACTCAGGGGTTGCTCCCAAAGCCCTGACCAGTTTGATCTCCCCACCACATGCGCTTGGGACAGAAGCGGAGTCTGGAGATTTCCCCCCTCCCCAAGCAAAGGAAAGTAAGAAACAAGCAGCTGTGGCTCTGCTATTATCTGACAAAATAAGACAAACCAATCAGAAGAGAGACAGTTCATACTGATGAAGGGAAGAATTCACCAAGAGACCATTGTAATTCTAAACATATGTACACCAAACACAGGTGTACCTGATTTTACAAAATAAAACCTACCAGATATAAAGTCAGATAAATCCCAACACAATGATAGTAGGTGACTTAAATGACCCATTATCACCAGGAGCCAGGTCACCTCTACAGAAAATAAACAATAGAGTTTAAAGGACACCATAGTTCAAATGGACTTAATAGACATTTACAGAACATTCCTTTCAAATTCTGTAGAATACACATTCTTCTCAACAGCTCATGTAACTGATGCCGAATATGTCATATAGTAAGACACAAAGAAAGTCTCAACAAATTTAGGAAAATTGAAAGAAGGTACTGGGCTGAGCAGGGGTGCACAGGGTCTTGGGTGTCACAGTGCTGACCAGTGGGATGGACGGCATCTGAAGGGTCATATCTTGACACAGAGAGAGAGAAAGAGAGAGAGAGAGAGAGAGAGGGAGAGAGAGAGAGAGAAAGAGAGAGAGAGAGAGAGAGAGAGCATACCAGATCCGTTTGATACTACAAATGAACTCCAGATGTATGTGCTGCTTTGTGCGTCTACCTGGGTGCTGGGGACTTGAACCCAGGCTGGCAGGCTTTGCAAGAAGTGCCTTAACCCCCAAGACTTCTCCACAGCCTCCATCCACCGAGCTCATGATCCAGCAATTTGCTTCAAAACAACTGAAAGCAGGGACTTGAGCTGATCTTTGCAAACTCTGTTCGTAGCCACACTCTTCCCAATAGGCCAAGGCTGGGCGCAACCCAAGTGTCCATCAGTGGCCGAGTGCCCAGAGAGATGGTGACATTGGCCTGCGACAGCCGTGACGAGGAGGAGTTCTGACGCGTGTTACAATACGATGACACCTGGGGACATTGTGCAAAGTGAAACAAGCTAATCAAAAACACTCTGATTCCACGCAGAGTGGACGGCAAGGAGAAGAATGCTTACCCGGCCAGGGCAGGGTGGGGTACACAGTTTAGTGGGTGCAGAGCTGTCCTCTGGAGGACTCGGAAGTTCTGGAGGTGATGGTCATGTCTGCACAGTCTGGGAGGGTTGCTGATACCACTGAACTGGGCATGCCAGATGGATAAAATGGTGATTATCTCTCTCTTTTTTCAAGGTAGGGTCTCACTCCAGCCCAGGCTGACTTGGAATTCACTCTATAGTCTCAGGCTCGTCTCGAACTCACAGAGACTTCTATCTCTGCCTCCTGAGTGCTGGGATTAAAGGCTTGTGCCACCACACCCAGCTTTTAACTTTTTTTTAAAAGAGTGTTTATTTTAAATATTTATTTATTTGCAAGCAGAGAGAGAGAGAGAGAGAGAAACAGAAACAGAGAGAATGGGCATGCTAGGGCCTTCAGCTTCTGCAAACAAACTCCAGCTGCATGCACCACTTTGTGCACCTGGATTTACATCCCACCACCATGTCAGGCAGAAATGTAACTTTTTGTATGCTTAAATAGTGGTCACCGAAATCAACTTTCTAAGAATTACCTGCTAAGTATTGCCTAAAAGACCCTACCTTGAAAAACAACAAAGAACACACACACACACACACACACACACACACACACACACACACACACACTACCCTGTAATGCTGTGAGAACCCAGTATTTTTATGGCTGCATTGGATGGATTTTTAGGTCAAGTCTGCCATCTAGTGGCCACTGTTATTATTGCAGATACAATTAAATCTGGGAGAAATATTAAGAGACTTCAACCTGAACAGAAATCAAAATTGTCTTTTAAGGTTAGCCTTTTTCCTATTACACACAGAGTAAGCTCACCTAGCTTCTAAATGTAGGGATAACGTCTCCTGTAATTTCCATGACAAAAGGAAATTAAACATATTTGAGAAACATATATATAGATATCCATCACTTTATTATAACCTTAATAAAAATCTCACATTTTTCATTTGCATCTCAAGACTCCTCCTGAAAAATAAACCCATAAGAATAATCAGAGAAAATTATTTTTAATGTACACTACTTACAGGTATTTTGATCAACACAAATATATGTGTATGCTCAAATGTGTGTGCATGTGCATACAGAAGTCACAGAAGGATGCAGGGGTCTCCTCTATGGCTCCTCTGCCTCATTTCCCTGAGACAGGGTCTCTCACTGACCCTGGATCTGTGTCATCTTTGGTTAGACTGAACAGTGAGCCCAGAGATCCTCACATCCCTCCGCCCTCGTCGCTCAGGTCACATACGTGTGGGGCCATGTTCAGCTTCTTCTATGGGTGCCGGCGATCAAACTCGCTTCCTCTCACTCTTATCCACTGAGTTCTCTCCCACCCCACACAAAGCATTTTTATGTCTTCGTTTTCTGTTCCTCGTGACTATTAAAAATGAGTAAACTTTAACTTCTCTCTAGACTCTGTTCTAGCAGAAAATCCATGTCAAACTCTAGCGATCATCTCTCCAGCACAAGCAAGACACTCCAACAGAGAATGCAGATGCCCATCACCAGTCCTGACAGCCTGGTCGGCTGCTGGTGCTTGTGAGGAAGTCAGGGAGGGCTCTGAGGGCCATCGTGGTCCCTTGGCACACGCACTGAGAAAGCCACCAGGGCCACTTGCTAACTCACCTCACACTATCACACTAGGAACTCCAAGGGGCAGCACCAGAAAGCCAGGAGCTGGAAATATATAACCATGGCCCAGGGTGGTGTTGGTGATGAATCTCTAAGTAACTCAGAAACTGGGAGGGAATTCCAAGTAAATTTAAAGGTAAACATTTACACACGTCAAGTGGATTGTTCATCCTAAAGAAATCATTAATGGAAGGTACCTGCCTTTAAAATGAAAAAGCGGGCCTTTATAAGCACTTTAAAAATAAAGAGAATCTCCAACAGCCCAGGAAATACAAGAAACACTTAACCAATGGGACCTGATCAGGCTCAGAAGCTTCTGTACACACAAACAAACCATACTCAGAGCCAATAGACCCCCTTCAAACTGGGAGATGATTTTTGCCAGCTACAATTCAGACAGAGGCCTAATTTCCAAAACCTACAGAGAACTAAAAAAAAATTGATAACAAAAACCCAAAATGCCCCCTCACAAAATGGGGTACTGATCTCAACAGAGAATTCACGGGGGAGGAAACACAAATGGCCTTGACTCATCTAAGTGCTCAGTATCCTTAAGCATCAGGGAAATGCAAATCAAAACCACAAGGAGATACCATCTTACCCCTGTCAGAATGGCAATCATAAAGAAAACCAACAACAATCGTTGCTGGCGAGGATGCGGGGAGGATGCGGGGGAAAAAGGAACCCTCATTCACTGCTGGTGGGATTGCAAACTTGTTCAACCGCTATGGAAAGCAGTGTGGAGACTCCTAGACAGAATGGACATAGAACTACCAATGGACCAAGATAACTAAATAATAATACTCCTCTCACTCTTGACTAGAGAAGCTTCTCTTTTTCAGATGGCGATGACCACTGGAATAACTCAAAAGACACCACAATGCTGAGAAGAAGTAACAGTGGAGTGTTCAGCTCTGGGACATCTCTGTCACACTTCCCGAGGCTCAGGGTCTATTGTGGAAGAGGTGGCGGAAAGATTGTAAGAGCCAAAGGAAGGGGAGGGCTGCTTACAATGCAAACTTCCAGACACAAAACGGTCTTGATATTCATGAATTCACAGTGCCTGACAATACCTACACATGATGGGAGAAAAAAATGATGACACTGAAACAAAACAGACACTAACTGAGAGGGGGAAGAGATATGGGGGAGGGGGAGGGAATCATAATGGTTTATGGTCTATAATTATAGAAGCTATCAATAAAAAGTTAAAAATGTTTGCTTGGCTCAGCAGTTAAGATACTCGCCGGCAAAACCTAAGGACCCAGTAACCATGTAAAGTGGAGCATGCATCTGGAGTTTGTTTGCACTGGCTAGAGGCCCAGGTTCAATTCCCCAGTACCCAAATAAAGCCAGATGTACAAAATGGCACATATGTCTGGAATTTGTTTGTAATGGCTAGAGATCTTAGCATGCCCATATGCATACTCTCTGCTTGCAAATAAATCAATTAAAAACATTTTTTATTTTTCATTTTTCAAGGTAGAGTCTTGCTCTAGCCCAGGCTCATCTGGAATTCACTATGTTGTCTCAGGCTGGTCTCGGACTCACGGCGATCCTCCTACCTCTGCCTCCCGAGTGCTGGGACTAAAGGTGTGCGCCACCACACCTGGCTTCCTGCTTGTTTTCTTCTTCTTTGAGACTGGGTCTGGCTATGTAGCTCAGGATGGCTTCCTACTCATGACCTTCCTGCCTCAGCCTCCCTAGTGCTGGGAGTTCAAGTGTACACCACCATGCCTGGCTATGTGCCTGTATTTTGAGGCATATAAGCCAGAGGGTGGCCCAGATCCTCTCCTTCCCTTGTGCCCTCTTCCACCTCCTTTCCTGTCTTGCCACATTTCTCTCCATTTCACTGTGGCGCCCACAGGCTCAAGACCATAAAATCTAGAGCTCTAGTTCAGGCTCTGTCTTGGAAGAGCATCAGAGGACTCTTAAATCATTCAGTGAAGTTTCTGTCACACACACAGACACAGACACACACACTCAGGCAGTATTTTCTCAGCAGCACCGACCCAACTCCCTTGCACAGCACAGCCTCATGGTTATCCTTTCTCTGCTGGAGGCAGTGTCCCTGAGAGTCAGAGCTCCCTCTGCTCCAGCAGTGTGACATCTGTCAAGTCCCTTACCTTTTCTGTAGGCCCTCCAACTCCCTGCCTGTACAATGGGCTATGAGGGTTCTTATTTCACCAAAGTGTTATCAGAGCTAGGAAGACTGAATGAGCCAAATGTAAGAAGTACGGGCAGGAGCCCATCACCGCGTTACAGTTACTTTTTGTTGCTGAGACAAACATCCAACCAGAAGCAGCTTATGAGAGGAAGGGTTTATTTCAGGTTTACAGATTCTAGGGAAAGCATCACCATGGCAGGAGAGAGAGAGAGGGAAGGGGGGAAGCCAACATCTGCAAGTTCGAATTGGCTCTCTACACACTCAGGAAGGCTGGACTTAAGATCTACCCCCTCACACACACACCTTCTCCAGAAGGATGCTGAAGACCTAAGTAGGAAGCTTAACCTTAATGAAAAATCTCCCAGGTGCTGGGTGTGGTGATTCACACCTTTGAACCCAGCACTTGGGAGGCAGAGGTAGGAAGACCACAGTGAGTTTGAGGACAACCTGGGACTACAAAGTGAACAGAGACTAATTGAGAGGGGGAGGAGATATGGGGGAGGGTGGAGGGAATCATAATCAAAACCATAATCTATGATTATAGAAGCTATCAAATAAAAAGTTAAAAATAACCCAGGAAATTGAAGCCGATTATTTTTAAAATCAGTAGCTTGGAAATATAATAGGAAATTCTCTAATCACCTTGACAGGAACCATATGAAATGAATGAGACAGTGAATGGGGTAAAATTGGACAGAAGGCCCTTCAGCTCACTGATTTCCTGCTGAGAATGTCAAGTACTCTGTCCATGGCGAACCAGTGAGAACCCTCATACCTGGACTCAGCCAGACACCTCAGCCTGGTACTACAGAAATGGCTTGAATTCAGAATCTTGACAAAAATCCTGACACTTGTCCCAGAGCTGAGTCAGCAAGAGACAAAGATGAGCTGTGTCCATGGCCTCAGACTCACAGAAGAAAGCAACTCCTTCCTCAGCCCGAGCTTCCAGGCCTGTGGGGATTTGCGGAGATTGTCTCCATCATCTGGCAGGAGGAGGATGTCTGTGGAGAAGTTTCCATTTACCGGGAAGGGTCTTTCCTCCTATTAACATTTAGGTCTCTTCCTCCGAGAGTCCCCATAGACTCACGTGAATCCCCCACATTACGGAATGGCTTTCTAGAGGTGACCGGCAGGGGCCGCCACATTTCCACCTGTCATCAGAGCAGATCCCAGCTGATGGTCATTAACCTCTGGTCTTAGTCTCACAGGTAAAAAGAAGAAAAGAGAAGGAAGGAAGGAAGGAAGGAAGGAAGGAAGGAAGGAAGGAAGGAAGGAAGGAAGGAAGGAAGGAAGGAAGGAAGGAAGGAAGGAAGGAAGGAAGGAAGGAAAGAAGGAAGGAATGGAGGGAGGGAGGGAGGCACTCAGGATACACACTGTCAAGTTTCCAACTCCAGAAACCACATAACTGTGGATCCTAACTTTTCCCAGGATCTGAATATCTCACAGTTTCAAAGTAAAGTCCTCCCTCAGCCCCTCTTTTCCTCAATTCATGGGACTTCAGTGGAACCAGAAATAAAATCCATTTTCTCCTGACAACCTGCCTGTTTCCCTGTTTTTCTCTTCTTGGTCATCACTCCTGTGTATTTGTGGATGTTCTTCTGCAGGAAGGAGCCTTCACCTCAGATCAGCTGAGCGCTGAGCCTGGTACCAGGTCCATGTCCAGTCTACCTGTATGTGCAGGGCACCAGGATGCCCTCTTCCTGTTCCCAGACCCTCAGGGCCTCTGAGACTGTATTCAATCCCACCTGCTTCGCCTCGCCTGACCCTGCCTCACATGGAGGCGCTCACACATGACCATGGAGGTCACCTACAGGAGGTCACCCGTTCACAGAGTTTTTCTGAGGTTTCTTCTGAGCCAGCCTCCGGGAGTAACTCTCTACTCATGAGCGAGGGTGGAAGGTTGGTGGGTAAGCACCCACCTGCCCCCACCCCTCAAGGGACAATGCTGCGACTCTCAGTGTTTCCAATGAGACAGAACCCTTGCTTTTCACGGTGGTCATGTGCCCAGTGGAATGCCTAGTTACACAGGCTTTGCCCAGGAGGGGAATGAAAAGTAAATCGTGGTCATGGAAAGTAAAATGCTTTTTTCCCCCTAAGAAAATGCTGATTTCATTCTTATTCACATTCATAACTTGCTTCCTTCCCTGACTGTTGAGAGAAAACTGTTCTCTTGAGGGTGAGCCCAGCCTATCCAAAGCCAGCTTACTTACCCTGTCCCCTTGATTTATTGGAGAGCTGAAAACCCCATTCCTTTCTGGACATTCCACACCCCAACTTCCTCCGCAGCCTCTGTTAGTCTCCTTGTCCAATCCTGTAAATGAGTTCTTTCTCTTCTGTCCTCTCAAACTGTGCTCCCAAGCTATGTCCCTGATGCTCCTTTTGTTCTCTGGTCCCTCACATCTGTCCTTTCTTTTTTTTAAAAAAAATATTTATTTGCAAGGGGGGAGAGAGAGAGAGAGAGAGAGAGAGAGAGAGAGAGCATATGAGCATGTCAGGGCCTCCAGCCACTGCAAATGAACTCCAGATGCATGCACCACTTTGCTGCATCTGGCTTTACATAGGTGCTGGGGAATTGAACCTGGGTCCCTAGGTTTTGCAGACAAGCGCCTTAACCACTGAGCAATCTCCCCAGCCCGCATCTGTCCTTTCTTGAATCTCACTTCAACTATCATCTTTCAGAGGTGTGTCCAATCTCAAGTCTCTAGAGCCAACCTCTCTCAGAGACACCAGCCACATGTCTGCAAGTCCCCACGGGAAGCCTGCATTGCTGCCCCCTGCCTCCCCCCCAGCTCTCTCCAGACCCTCTTGGAGCAGCAGTGACTGACAAGGACATCCACAGAGAAACTGTGACCTTCATTATGGCTACTCTTCCTCCATGCTGAGTAAACCTGGCAAATGTTACCACTGGCTTTACACTTAATTTTTTTTAAAATTAATTACTGGTTTGCAAGAAGAGAAAGAGAGAATGAATGAATAGATATGCTAGGACTTCTAGATACTGCAAACAAATTCCAAATGCATGTTCCGCTCTGTACATCTGGCTTTATATGGGTCCTGGGGAATCAAACTCCGGTCATTAGACTGCAGGCAAGGGCCTTAACCATTGAGCAATCTCTCCAGCCCCCTCAACTGGTTCTACTCTTCACATTGGGGGTCTCTGGAGGCTGGTGTGGGCCACAGGGATGAGTAGGACCGAAGTCCCAGAGTAACCACACCTGGATCTGAGCTGCCCACCAGAACCAGGCCACAGTTCCTACCCGGAGAGGCTTTCATTAGGACCCACACCAGCCCTCAGGGCTTCCAACAGAGAGCTGCCCTCTATGCCTTCCACTGCTCCTCCTTAACTCCTGCTAGAACTCATCCTGTAGCCAGGCCCCAGGCTCAGAACCTCCGAGCTGAAAGGCTTCCCTGCTGCCCGGATCCCATGGGTGTGACTGTCTGGTTAGGGTGCTCTGGGGATTCTCCTGTCTCCACCTCTTGGGATGGGTTGGAGTTTCAGGCATCTGTGGCCACGCCACTCAGCTTTTTTGTTTGTTTGTTTGATCTGGGGTCTCACGTTAGCCCAGGCTGACCCAGAACTCACTCTGTCGTTCCAGGCTGGCTTCGAACTCACAGTGGTCTTCTGCCACCCAAGTTCTGTGGCTAAAGACATGTTCCACCAACCCCCGGCTCCAGCTTTTTATGTGGACTTTAGGAATCAAACTCAGGTCAAGCACTTTTAATTGCTGAGCCATCTCCTCAGCCATCCCATGATGCAAGTGGTAGTTTCTGAAGTGATCTGCTCATGCCTGTCATTTCCTCTGCTATGATCAGCTCTTTGTTTGTGGTGGAGACTTGCTCGTTTGGGGCCATGGTTGATTATGGCAATAGCTTCTCAGTTGGCTTACCAAATCTTTTCTGCAGGTTCAACTCAGAGTGACCCAACTTTGGAATCAACACAAAGAAGCAATCCAAAACAAATAAAAAGACAACAATCATAGTCCATGGGAATTCAGGGCTTTCCTACCTCCACCTTCAGAACGATAGAGCCAATCTGCTGCTTGGCTCTCAGCCTCTTCATGGCCTGGACCCCAATGACCTTTTCATTTTCCCCCTTAACTGAGGATTTTTCAAATTGAGGTTCAAGTCACATAACAATTTGGTGGCATTTGGTGCATTTACAATATCGTGATGCCATCATCGGCCTCTTTATTTTGGGCTTTCTCCATCACTACCTGTGATGGTTAGGTTTTGTTGTCAACTTGGATCTTTTTAATTATCTTGGGTGGGTCTCTTAGGATGTTTATAGGAAGGCAGCCTCTCAGTAGGGGGCAGGATGTAAAGAAGTTCAAAGAAGCTAGAACATCCTTTCCTGTGTGGGCAGTGCAGGAAGGAAATTCCAGAGACTCAGGAAGCCATTAAGTCTGGGGAAGGGTTGCAAGACCCCACTCTAAGGCTATATAAATGGGAAGAGATTCTCTCCTGGCCTCCCTGCTTGTTGGCTGCTGGTGCTTATTCATGACTTGTACTCGCATCCTGCTTTCTTACCCCTCCTGGACATCAGAACCCAGTTTCCTTGGCCTCACATCATGGACTTGAAGAGCAGCCGCTCCCAAGGGAGCCATCAGGCCTTCTGGGCTGGATTGGGACTGCTGAGTCATCCAGCCACGTGAACTGAACAGCTACTGGTTTCTTCACCTGTGGGCCTGCAGACTGCTATTGTTGGACTGTCGTAAGCTACCCCAATAAATTCCCCTTTACTGCAATCCATTCTATCAACTCTGTTTCCTCTAGAGAACCCTGACTAATACAATGCCCAAGAGAAGCCCTGTCCCCATGAAGTCACCAGCCCCACTTCCCTCTCTTTCATAAGACTACGTCTTCCTCCACCTCTGTGACTGCCTGACCTGGATGTCACATACCGCAAGGCTTCCATGGGGCTTCGCTCACTTAGTCTGATGTTTTCAGTTTCATTCACGTTGTATCGCACATGACAGGATGAAAGCGAATGACTTTTCTCATTCTTTCTATGGTTCAATATCATTGCATTGTAAGGATATGGCACATTGGTGCTTGGGTCACTTTAAAAAGTTTTAAATTTAGTTTATTTATTTGCAAGCAGAGAGAGGGGAGGTGGGAGAATGGGTGCACCAGGGCTTCCAGTCGCTGCAAATGAGCTCCAGATGCATGTGCCACTTTGTGCATCTGGATTTACGTGGGTATTGGGGAATCGAACCCAGGCCGTCAGGTTTTGCAAGCAAGTGCCTTTAACCATGGAGCCATCTCTCCAGCCTGGAGGCTAGATCTTAAAAACCCTCAAACTGATGTATATCCATGTATTGGTTCTGTGTATTTCTAGAAACATCCTGGCTGGTCACTGCCCACATAACACTCCAGTACAGCGAACTAGGGGTTTTCCTGGCCCTGAAGCTTTGTAGCTACGAGTTTGAACAGGTTTGATAATATCTCTGGTCCTGAGTTTTCTCTTCTGTGAAATGGCTCAACTGTAGGTTCCAGAATGAGGTAGTTCAGTGCCCAGGAAGGGCCTTTGCATAGGAGTTCCTCAGCAAACATTATTATCACATCCAGGGTTGCTAATGGCTTATTGAGAACACAACTTTCTGCAACTGTATCCTGAGTGTTCTTGTTGTAAGCAAGCTAGACCTTAGCTCTGACCCACTTAGCAGAGTAGGTGGATTGAAGCAGAGAACTTGGGTCCTTCAGACTCACTGAGAGGCTGGAGATGCAAACCCCACACACCCCTTACGGCTCTGCTCCTGCTTTCCTGCACGGAAATCAAACTAGCCTGTTCACCTTTCCTTTTTCGAAAAATTATTTTATTTATTTATTTATTTACAGAGAAGAGAGAGAGAGGAGAGAGAGATGAATGGGCATGCCAGGGCCTCTAGCCACTGCAAATTAAATTCCAGATGCTTGCAGATGGGGAATCAAACCCAGGTCCTTAGGCTTTGCAGGCAAGTACCTTAACCACTGAGACACCTCTCCAGCCCACCTTTCATTTTTTTTGTTTACTTTCTCAGGATTATGCACCCCTTTCTATTCATAGCACACCAACTTCCGGGCTCAGTAGAAACCCCTCTTCCTTAATTGGCAAATGTCTTATATTCTGCCTTATACATGATAGTCCTGTGTTTTTATCTCCCTGTCTAGATGATGCTCCTGGGTGGGGTGTCAAAGATTGCGTTGCTAACTTATACAGATAAGAAACTAGAGAAATTTCTGCACACCACCAAGTGCATTTGCGCTTGAAGTGGTTCTTCTCTAACAAGCTTAACAAAAGCAGAATCTAAAGACACTTGTCAAGTGACTGCTTACATTCTTTGACCACCAGAAACTCCTGTTGACATTTATAAGGGATCCTTTTTAAAGATATTTCCTGGCTCTGGATTGTTTCTGTCACAATGTCAGTCCCCAGCCCTCTGGCTAAGAACAAGTCTCCTTAGCTCCCGGCTCCTGAGATCTGACCTGTCCCCAAGGATGGGAAGCTGAGACAGAATGGCCAGGCAACCGCTGAGTGCGCTTACATCATCGGAGGCTCTGGGGCCTACGGCTGTGCTACTGTTCTGCAGTGTGGCCTCTCAGGAGCTGTTTTGATCACTGTGTCTGCTGGAACTTTCCTCGCTGGCTCTTGGACACCCACACTCCTTGCTGGGATCCCTGGGCTCCTCACTCCTCTCCCAAGCAGCTTTCTTCTGTCCATTACATTCCACTGACAGTGACCTTTCTCTCTCTCTCTCTCTCTCTCTCTCTCTCTCTTTCTCTCTCTCTCTCTCTTCCTTCCTTCCTTCCTTTTTTCTTTAAATTTATTTGTCGGGGCGTGGTGGCGCACACCTTTAATCCCCGCACAGGGGCAGAGGTAGAAAGGTCATCATGAGATGGGGGCCACCCTGAGACTACATAGTGAATTCCAGGTCAGCCTGGGCTAGAGTGAGACCCGACCTCAAAAAAACCAAAAATAAAGAAATCAAAAGTGGGAGGTTCCTGAGGCCCCCAAAACATTACAGGCCATTGCCATGGCTCTTGGTTACCCACCAGAATGAGATGGTAAAATGCTATCACTGAAGACCACATATGCTTGGGCTGCAGGTCACTGAGAAATCAAACTGGAGCTGAACTAGAAACTTCCTCCCTGTTAACCAGATGACAGAAAGCTGGAAAAAGCTATGGCTGCCTGCAGCCCTATGGGAGAGAGAAGCCATCAACGGTGGTGAACAGCAGTGGACCTTTTGAGCCTTAAGACTGGCCAGTCAGGCCAAATGTGCCAACTGGTGCTTCAAAATGGGAGGAAAAGACAATATCAAAACAAAATAGAGACTAATTGAGAGGGGCAGGGAGTGGGGAGGGAGTTATCATGGTTTATCGTCTACAATTCTGCAAGCTGTCAATAAAAGATTTAAAAGAAAGAAAGAAAGAAAGACAGACAGACAAAAAGGGCCCTTCTCATTCACTGTAGGATTTTGCTATGTTCATGGCATCGGACAATTTTGACAGAATCTTTCTTGGGCATAATTTGATTAAGCCATGGTTCAATATCTGGAAATTGATCTATCGACTGATATTCAATACCCTTAATAACCGAGGTTTTCAGCTGAATGCAGTTGGACACATTTTCTTTGTCATCGTATTTCTTGAACATGATCCAAGGTGAAGGGGGTCACAATGGGGAAGAAATTGAATTAGTAAGGGTCTGGCTCTAACAGTCGGAGCTGTGTGATTATCTGGAAGGCGAGACAGCCATCAGCACGTTAAGGAAGAAACCTGGGTGAAACCTGATTCCACACTAGCTTTTGATGTGGGTGCTGAGGAATTGAACCCAGATAATCTCGGGCTCCCCTCGCCTGCCGAGGCCCTCAGGCTTGTAGCTCTACTTTCTGAACTGTAAACTGAATTCAACCTTTTCCTTTCATTTGCTGCTTCGGGCTGGTTTTTTTTTTGTTGTTGTTGTTGTTGTTCCAGCCAGGAGACCTGATACGTGTACTTTTGCTCAAGTGGAAACATGATCACTTTGGGGAGTGTTTATCTGCACCCCTTTCTCTCCCAGAGCCAATTTAATTGTGTACCATTTCCATCCGCAGCTCCACCGTTCATTGGTGAGGATCCTTCCATAGGTCTCTCCTGGTTCCCACTCAGATTTTGATGGGGTTTTTGATTATTTGTTATTTTTTGCGTGTGCATCAGTGTGTCTGAGGTATGCACATGGATGTGCCCTTGCATAGGCTTTCCTGAGGGGTATGTCTCTTACCTGCGGGAGGAGAACGGCAGGTTTTCTGATCTATCCATCTTCTGCCTGGTCTGGTTTTGAGCCAGAGTCTCTTTTTACAGTTTTACATGGGATCTGGAGATTTGAGCTCTGAAGTCTCAGGCCCCCTCAGGCCTTCATGCTGGTGTCGGAGGTGCAGCTAACCACTTAGCAATCCCACCACCATTGATTTTATATATATTAGTTTTT